>CAJNDV010020236.1:8478-18972 GCA_905221635.1 Symbiodinium sp. CCMP2456 | reverse complement strand
ACATGAGGGGGGGGTAGCATATATATGTATGTATATGTGTCTGTGTATGTTTTTTTTTGTGTTTTTGCACATGTATATGTCTATGTCTATGTGTATGTATATGTGTCTATGCGTGTGTATGTATGTATGCATTTATGTATGAGCTTCGAGTGCGAGTGAGAAAAATGTATGTATGTATGTATGTATCTATGTATGTATGTATGTATGTAGGTAGGTAGGTAGGTAGGTAGGTAGGTAGGTAGGTAGGTATGTAAGTATGTATACGTACATTTGTATATACGTATATAATTTACATATTGATACATCTTGCATTTTGCCGATGATTCTCTCGCTCTCTCTCTCTCTCTCTGTTCTCTCTGCAGCAAGAGAGGCATTTAGGGCTTCATTGCTTGTCGAGGCCAACGGTGTGTAATAGTTTGTTTTTCGGCTGTTGACGATTTAGGGCCACCAAGAAGTGCAGCTAGTCTTTCATGCTGTATCCACAAGCGCACCACACTGACCCCAATTCCAAATCCTCGCGCTTCAAGGGTTTCGCAACCTTGCGTCTGCCGGAAGACGTGCCGCTTCCACTGGGAGCAGCTACGGGCTCAGTACTGCCAGCACAAGCAGATGCCTCCTGGTCGTCGTGAGAAGAATTGAAGCTCTGCTTGACCAAAGTAGCATGACTGCTTAGAGACGAGGGCATGCGGTAGATTTCGCTGGATCTTGGCGTAAGGCCGGCTGCACTTGGAAGCCCTTCTGAAACAGGCCAGACCAGGGACGCGATCAGTCTGCATGTGAGTTCTCTTCTGGCTGGTGCTCTTGCTCGTCTTGCACAACTTGTACTTACAGGGAATCCCAGAAAGTTGGAACATAGGCTTCGGAGGATTAGTGCTGGGATCCCTTATTACCTTAAGGGCAGGAGGATATTGATGTTCCAACTTTCTGGCTTCTACTTTATTGTACTTAGCAAAGTAGCATGATTGAGTACAGCTGCAGGCAGACCAAGGCGACTGCTCGGCGATGAGCTCAGACAGTAGCAATACGCATGGTCAGTGGCCGGTAAGCTGCGGAGAGTTTGCAGCACGTATCGGTGTGAGAAGAAGTAGTGACCTAAGTAGTGCATAAACGCGATAGTGCGGGCCGATATTTTGTAGACTTTTCTAGATTCTGGTGAAACAGTGTGGGTTTTGTGCGGGTCAGATTCCGACAACGGCTTCGAGGTGGTCTCCATGCCAACTCCTTCTCCTGGAGTTTCAGAGGCCTGCTCTGTCCTGCGGCTCCCAATCTAGCCAGTCAGTTTGTCAACCCACCCGCCCACCCACCCACCAGACCGACCGACCCACCAAACCGACCGACCAACCAGCATACATACAGCATACATACCTTGGGAAGGATGCCGGTTGATGCAGGGCTGCTAGGGCGTCCTCGACGCGCACCCGAGCGTCAGGCAGAGGTTGTGGCCTACTTGAAATGGGTGCCCGTCTCAGCTTGGCGGCATGAGGAAGGGTTTGGCGAGTTGGGAAGCTGTGTCAAGCCGGACTCGCGTCATACCGCCGTGTCAGAAAGAGCCACCTCCAGATGTTGAGCGGAGAATCCTCTGTGCTTTTCTGGCTGATCGCGGTTGGGAAGCTGCAGTGCTCTAAGCAGCGCGATAGTCCGGCCACAGCTCCGGGCACCACCAAGGCTCACTGGAATTCGCTGTTTCCACCTCAGTTTTATCCACAGTATTGTGTCGCATGTCGCAGCGCAGAGTGTAGCTGCGGCGCCGCAGCCAATATTTCGCGTCGTGTGCTTCCGAGGCGTGGAATGACGCGACATGAGGCATTGCGACAGTACGGCATCTTGACGTGCCTCGCCCAAAGTGAAAGCTCGACGGAGAGCCCGACATCCTGGAAGTCATCCAAGACTAAACAAGGGTTTAGGGTTTAGGGTTTAGGGTTTCACTTAGCTTCAGTTGCCTTGCTGTCCTGTCGAAGTGCGGCATGAACCTTCCATCCCCCGTCAAGCCTCAGACTTTGCGCTGTTGCCAGCACTGCACAATGGGGTGGCAGCCGTTACCGAAAAGCGAAGCGAACAGCTGCAGCGGCAAGAACAACAGCGGCTGTACCGGTAAGCACCAGTAGTGACGACCATTATGACGGCATGAAGCTCGTCAGCAGCAGCAACCACCACGTAACTTGCACTGCCAGCCCAGGTCCTGCCCTCCGTCGCCCGGTTCTGCCAAGCAGCTTCTGAGGCGGCAGGACTCCTAAGCAGGGCTTACATCGAGATCTGCGCTTCTGGTGGGGCTCCGACCGCAGAGGATTGCAGGTTGTGTAAGGTGCAGATCTTGAGGAAAAAAACTAGGGCTGTCTGGAAAGAAGTTGGACAAGAGGACAGTTTGCCGCCCGCAGCTGAGCCGACATGACGGGGTTTTCCATTGCAGAGGTACTTGGAGGATCATGGGTCTTAGTAACTAGGGTTATAAATTATAAATAAGGTAACTATAATTATAGTCCCAACTAGGTTACTTATAACCTTACTTACTAAGTCCCATGATCCTCCAAGTAGTTGGGAGGGGCCCCGCAACCGAAGTGCAGAATGCCTTGTCTTGCGGCCTTGGGTGCCTTTCCGCTCGTGCCCCGAGTCGACTGTTTCTTCCAGAGTCTTTTCGCTGTTTCACTTGCCTGGCGGGTGCCACCGGCCAAGTCACCTTAGGTTTGTCCAGCTGTTGAAATTACTAGTTACTAGTTATTAACCTGTCACAGCATGGTCGCCGTCGGCAGCATGTGCTCGAGTTCTTGCAGTGGTTTCAGCAGACTTTGGCTGGACCCCGCCAGGGCAGATTGCAATTCGAGGCAGATTTGTCTAGCAGCCAGCCCGAGCGGCTGATGAAGGCTCTTGTCAGGGATCTAGGAGCTTGGCAAAGTACTTTTCTGCACAAGAAGCTTAGCGGCTTAGCTGGGGCTACCTTCTAGCTGAGCACTAAAGATGCTCTTTTGGGCGTGAGGCCAATCAACCGATAAAGCAACAAGGAGAGCATGCAGCCGAACAGTGATAACATGCAGCAGGCAGCAGGTGTAGCAGATGTGCGAGCATCAAGGTCATCACGGCTTACCCTCTCTGATAAATCGGTGGCTTGACCGTAAGCCGGTAGTGGCGAGGTATCATCGCTGTAGTATCAGTCTTGGTCGTCGTCACCGTACTTCTTGTAGCATCAGGGGTAGGAGCAGCAGGAGGAGGAGAGAGGAGGCGGAAGGAGGAGGAGGAGGAGGAGTAGCAGAAGTAGGAGTAGCAGTAGCTACAGCAATAGCAGAAGGAGCAGTGCTAGCAGCAATTGCAGTTGTAGCAGTGCTTTCAGAAATAGAAATAGCAGCAGCAGTGGCAGCAGTAGGAGTAGTAGCAGGAGTCGTCGTCGTAGTCGCCCTCGTCATCCTGGAAGCTGCAGCCAAGTCTCCCCGAAGATCTTGACAAGCAGGTCTGTACATATGAGCATTCTGCACCATGCAGACTTTGGTGCATCATGGTATCACGTGCGGCTAGCAACATGTGGCGTGGTACGTTTTCGAAACAAAAAGGTTGCGGACATTCGTCGCGCTACGTTCCATCCCTGCATGGTTGCTGCGCGACCGGCGCACTGGTAGTTAGAACTAGCCAGGATGCAGCTTCTTCTGCCACTCAGCATAGTAGCTTGCCTCACATCTGTCTTGACGTTTTTTGTTCCAGGCAGAAAGTTAGCTGATGGATGTGAGACTGCACTTCCAAGCATGACTCGTCAGCATCCGGCTGAACCGACGCTTCTAGATGTCGGAAGATCCGAGTATCCGTCGTGGCGCATGTTGTACCTTTTGCATGCACAAGCTGTTTGTCCCTCTGCAGAGCCTGCCTAGTTTCTGCATTTGTGAGCATGACAATCACAACTACCAGCCGTCGGTGCCGTTTAGCAGATGTTAGCAGTGAGGACTCCTTGAGCCCGACCCATGGCGGTTGTGGCCAGACATGGTGTCGAGGCCGCTGCTTTTGCATTTCGTGTGAGCGATGTACGTCCAGATGACTGTGGAGGAGTGCGCGATGGGTTTTCTGTGGTTTCAGCGTGCAGCAGTGTACTTAGGCAGATCCATAGTTACAACCAGACAGGCATGGGTGTGCGCTGGTTGCTTTGGTCCGACGTCTCCAGCCTCAGTCAGCATTTCGTTGCAGTGGATCCTGTTTTCATGTCTCTATCGGCTCTAGTGGGCCCTTCATGTGGGAGTTTCCGAAAATCAGGGGTACCTTATTTTGGGTTCCTTATAATAAAGATCCTACTCTTCAGGGTACCATATTAGGGTCCCTTATTTTCGAAAACCCCCATGTCTGTGGCCAAACGGTCCAAGGAAGATGTCAAGGAAGATCTCTTTCCAGCAGGGCTGTGGAGGAGGCACTGGCGATCTGTGGCGGTCATGCCACAGCTTGTCTTGCTGGGAAGCCACCTCGGTTGCCTGTTTGTGTCATATAGACATATACAGGCATGTATATTAATATGTATTTATCTATTTTCGTATACACGTATATAATATACATATGCACATATGTGCTTGAAACAATGTATCGAAGTTTATGGCCACCGCAACTAACTAGTCCTTCGTGAAGCTACTCGCCATCTCACTGTGTCTTGTGGCACCATCAGGTGCACACTTCACCGGCAAGTCGCCCAAAGTCCGGTCTCCAAGCGCCTGCGTTTGCAGGACAAAGCTCTGAAGGGCAAAGGCTTCATCCGCGACTTGTTATCAGCTGTCAAGTTGCTTTTGGTAGTCCTACTTCAATTCTTCCGGTACTCTTTGACCGAACATGGGAAGGTTGCCCGAGGATGCTCAAGCTTGCATGTTTGTCCTCCATTGAACGTCGAAAGCCTCCAGCCTTTTTGAGGTTGGTGATGGCGCCGCGGACTCGCCCAGAAAAAGGCTCATACTTGTACAAGATGGTCAATTGCTGCTGCTGCTGCTGCTGCCGCTGATGCTGCTGCTGCTCACTACTATTCACTACTGCTCTTACTCAGAACATCGACGACCACTATGTACTGGTTTCTCGGACGAGTAGAGCGAGTGTCATTCTTGCCGTTGTCGCTGTGGCTCGGGGAATTGCTGTCATCAATCATGCTATGCTATTGTTGCGGTTGCGATTGCGGGTGCGTCATTGCAGTGCCTGGCACGATCTGTGCAGTTGGAGTATTAGCATGCGTCTTCAAAAGCATTACTATGCTGATGAACTCAGTTGCTGTTATCGCTATTTTGGTGTGTCTTGCTGCTCCTGCGATGATGACTTATCTTAACTCTGGCCTTCTTTGTTCTTGATGTTGCAGTGCCTATGGCTGCCAAGTTTGCCGCTATCACCGAGACCTGCAGCCCCGGTCAATGCGGTTTGAGCTGGTACCGCCAGCGTTTGCAACACTGAGTCGTAGGCAAATGCCATCGTTATCCTGATCCTATGCGTTCAGGCGGAGATGCTCGGGTGTCCCGCCGAATGCCGTGGATTTTCCGGAACGAGGCAGTGAATGCAGCAAGCTCAGCGCCTTCAATCCTGGTCACTGAGCATCCTGAGTCCGAGGCACGAACTTAAGTTTTCAATGCATACCCGAGACTTAAGCGTGCCCGCTTGCTTGAGTCGAAACCCTTAGCCCTCAGACAACAGCCCGAAAGACTTGTCCTACGTACGTCTCACGCAAGGAGCCTTGAGATTCCTAGGTGTTCCACTGGCTAGGCCATCCCTGTATCAGGCTGTCATAGTCGCGCCCAGCTCCGGAAGCGAGGCTCCTCCAAGCACCCGAAACCCCGAGATGTTCGAAAGCTTTTTGATTATCAATACAGTCAGTCAATACATGTCGAGCAGTCTTGGATATGTCTCATTGCGTCCGGCCCGGCTTGAGGTCGACGAGTTGCGCACAAGCGGGCAGGAAGCATTGCTGGTCAACGCAGAGCCCTCACATCCGTTTCCTGCATGACAGACATGGTCCTGGTGAATGCTTCCGCACCAGCGATCACCGAAACAGCCAAGTTTAGTACACCTTATTAAAGCAAGCAGCTCTTCTAGATGAGATGCTCCCAATGAAGAGTACTGTCAAGGACATATCGCACAGGGAGTCCAAGCCACACGGTTACATGAGAGTCGGGCATAGCAGCTGCATGTTGCGTAGCAGCTTCAAACTCGTGCTGCTCAAGAAAAGCAGTCAGTGCTTGAGGATGTTTGGTTTGCATCTACACTTGGAGGATCATGGGACTTAGTAACTAGGAGTATAAATAAGGGAACTATAATTATAACCCCAACTAGGGTACTTATAACCTGACTTACTAAGTCCCATGATCCTCCAAGCAAGTTGAGCCGATTTGTCGGCTGATGGGGTCCATATCTTCCAGCTGAGAAGCACTCCCGATCAAGGTGGTCCCTAAATTAAGCCCTAAACCCTAAACCGTTTCGGGTTTAGGAGCCCACGTAGTGTAGTGTAGTCGCTGTAACGGAAGCCTGGGAGCTACAGGCCCTGGGCGAGTATACCGTAATATACTATTCTATGCTAGAGTATGCCATAATATACTATAAGATACAAAAGTATACAAGAATATACCATCATAGGTTACAATATACGATAATATACTATGGTATACGATAATATACTAGTATCGTACATAGAACGGAGCTGCCGCCCTTCTGCCGCCCACGCAGAGAAGCTCCGCAGCCAGGTTGAAAACAGCGAGGGCCGAGAGCTGGGTCCCGGGCCTTGGTTCTGGGTTTAGGGATTTAGGGGGTTTAGGGATTTAGGGATTTAGGGGGTTTAGGGATTTAGGATTTAGGGATTTAGGATTTAGGGTTTAGGGATTTAGGATTTAGGGGTTCAGGGTTTAGGGTTCAGGGATTTAGGGTTTAGGGTTTAGGGGTTTAGGGTTTCGGGGCCTGAAGTTTAATACCTGCCTGTACTATTTTGGGCTTTAGGGGTTTAACGTTTAGCGTCCAGGGCATTGCGAATACTATTTTTGGGGGTTTATAGGGTTTATAGGGATTTAGGGTTTAGGGTTTAGGAAATGACCTATACTATTTTGGGGGTTTTGAGGTTTAGGGTTTAGGGAATTAGATGGGGTTTAGGGTTTAGGGAATTACTAATGCTATTTTGGGGGTTCAGGGGTGTAGGGCTTAGGGAATTACATATACTTTTTTGGGGGTTTAGGGTTTTAGGGTCTAGGAAATTACTAATACTAGACGGGGTTCCTTATTGATTGTAATTATAGTATAATATACCCCAAATCGCTATTAAGGTCGGGGGCTTACTGTTGGTTTGTGAGGGCTTGGAACGAGGGAGACCATTGAGCTGTAGGCCCGCAGGTATATCGTGGCACTTCTGCTCAGGGTGCTTGAACCCCAAGCAACCCCGAAACGCCGAGATCTACTGGTAAAGTGAGCTTTCGCCTGCTGGCCGAGGAATTGCGATGTGCAATCTGTCCAAGGGGGGCTCGACCGGCGTAAACATTCTGGTCGGAGCCTGATGACGCTGATGATTGCAGTGCGTGCTGCTGTGGACCGGGCAAGTTCAGGATTCAAGATGCTACTTGTAGCCACCAGAGAAAGGTGCCTTGGCTCGTGAGCAGCGGACGCTAAAGTTTAAGGCGCCAGGTGCGATGTAGGCCGATATCTTTGAGCGCTGAGCCTCGTTGAGGGCCGAATGCTCACGGACAACGTCGCCGTGGATGTGAATGCGGAGTTTTTTATGGCCAGAGTCCGGGCTGCTTGGGAGGCGCATCTGCACAGGCGTTCTTGGAAGAATCCGGTAGGAAGCTGTCTTCTCCGGAAAACCTCCCGGGTCCAGGTCGGAAGATGTTGGAAGGAATGGTTTCATCCAGCGATGACGATGGCTAGGGCTTGGATCACTCTCCTCATCATTGATCATCCTGTCGCTCCGTTTCGAGCAGAAGCTTTCAGGGGTTCCCGAAATGTAAACTGCAACAGTGGAACTAGCCAGCCAAGCCAGATTGTGCAACGTTTTGCAGAAAGCACGCGTGTCGATGAACGCCGTGACGTCCACGTAACAGAAAGCTGTGCTCATTACAAGCTCATCCAACAATGCTGCTTGATTGTTTGGGGGGCTTCGGCTTGGAATGTCGCTTTCGCTGCCCGACCCCACACCGCCGCCCACCTTGCTTGCAGCATCGGCAACGCGTGCTGCCGGGCAAATCGTCCTATCGCCTTCTGAATGCAGAGGCCAGGCCTTGCGATTAGAAGTGCATGCATACATCTTTTCGTCCGACTGCATGCGCCGGTAGAAACTCCTTGGAAAGTACATGGTATGTAGACGTGGACGGAGTTCAGCAGCACGTCCGACCGACAATCTTCGGAAGAGTGGCCATCACTATGTCTTCGTAGAGTAGCGCAGTGGCGTATGCGAGGTTGGTTCTGCACGCACTCGTGTGTCCCTAGGGAGACCACCTCCCGGGCGTGCTGTGCGACCGCTACGGCGATGTGTTTGCTTCCAAGTTTTCCGGCTTGCGGAGCAAAGTGCAAGAGTAAAAGGGTGGAGCCTGTGCTGAAAGTCTGAAAGTTGTCGTTCCTGGGTCCGTGCGGTATATACTTGTACCTAAGCTTAAGCCTCGGAGCGACCTGCTTGAAGAGGACCCTGAAACTGGCATGGCTCTTGAATTCTAATCAACGTAGACATTGAAAGCTTTCAAAGCCACCCTACTGAGGCTATGTGTGCAATTCACGGCGCTTGCTGCCGAGCGTCTCTTCTGCGAGGACCTCGTCGCACGGGATCGAATTACAGCAAATTGAAGTAATTATATCTGACGTTCCTGCAATCACGGGTTACGAGGGGTTTCGGTGTTTGTTGCTGGGAACAGCCGTCTAGCTGAGTGAATGTTGAATGGAGACACTTCTGGCATCCGGGCACCAATCAGTGTAAACCGCGACGGCAGGAAGATTCTAACTTCCTGGCAGAGCTAGGTTGGCGTACACGCCCCAAACGTGCGATGATCTCTGTGTTGGCTTCAACAAGCTGAAACTTGGGGCCTGGGCAGCGTTTCACCTGCTAGCGTCATACCCGAACGCCGACCTGCGACTATGGAACCTCGCCTGGCTTGTCCGAGTTGCGGGAGCGTTAAACCCCGAGTTGTGAGAGCGTAAACCCGGAAATTGATGAGATCGAGTGAGCTGCCCGTTTGTGTAGGCTTCGGAGAGAGTCGAGCATTGCTGTCCCTTGCTGTGCACTGCTTCCTGCTTTCGAGCTGCATGTTGTCCTTGCTTTCGAGAAATGCTGAGTGGAGCAACAGAGCCCGATCACGTTGGAGTCCTTCGTTGGTCTTGTCGTCTCGTGCAACCGACTCTGAAACCGTGGCTTTCGATGTGAGAGACCAACAACCCTTCCATCCTCCTCGCATGGCGCAGTGGCCTTCAGTGCTTGCTCCCTTGTTGGTGGAGGACATCTTGGACTCCCTGCAGGTGCGGCACGTTGGAGATTGAGAGTTTACTGGCTTTACTGTTTAGGGTAGGAAGCTACGACATTCGCGACGCTGGGCGCCATCAGATCTCGACTTTCTCGTAATCGGGTTTGAGAATCTATAGTTCCGTGACCAAATTGCTGTTACTTGTAGCTTCAAAGGCATGAAGATTCCTGAAAAAGCTGCTGTTAGTCTGTTATACTGTTAGTGTTGTTTGCAGTTACAAGGTATAGTTTCTGCTTTCTGCGAATTTCCCACACCATACTTAACCCATTGCTAGTGGGGGCCAAGCATGTGCCATGCAGCACGATTCCTGGCATGGAGATGTGGCACTGCTACGACAAAAGAGTTACAGTTGTAGTGAAACACAAAATTTCAGGGCATTCTGTTATGCATGGTTTTCCTTCGTTTGTTTGCATGTGCATGTGTACGTGCCTAGATACGTATGTTTGTCTGTTTGTCTTTCCGTCTGTCTGTGTATGTATGCTTCCACGCACATACGCATATCCACACATACAATAACATGACATATTTACCCACAGGCACATAGATGAACGCATACATGCCTACATACATATAGATACATACATACATACATGCATACATACAGTCATACATACTGGGGACGTACACACCTGCAAGTGTACATAGATTAGGGTTGGCTCTTTGGGCCACGAAGCTTTTTCATGTTTCTTTGCATGGTCCTGCAGGGTTGTCTCGCGGATTTTCTTACGAATTATCTCGCGAGTTTGCCGCGATTTTTCTTATGGTCCTATCTCGCTAAAAATACTACGCACCAATTCGCATGCACCGTTGGCCAACAAATCCACGCACCAAAAAATCTGCACCAACCGTGCCCAGAGAGACATGTAGATAGGAAAAGGGTTAGTTAGATGCATAGATGCCGCGGCACGAACGTACATGCATGCATGCATGTACGCAGAGACAAAAGCAGAAGCTTTCACGTATACAAGCGTACACATACAGACGCATATTTGCCCGCACACACACAGAGACACACAGACACACACAGACACAGACACAGACACAGACAGACACAGACACTTAGAAAAGTGTTTTC
>CAJNDV010020225.1:38833-52322 GCA_905221635.1 Symbiodinium sp. CCMP2456 | reverse complement strand
ACAGGTTTGGAGGTAGGTCCTGGGGGGGGGGGTACCATATATATATATATATATGTATGAACACGCATACAGTATAAAGGTACACTACTGCTCATCGCGCAGACCTCAGCAGCAAACTGTTGTGGAGGGTCATGGGACCCTGTCAAATCGCAACATCCTTCTTTCACCATCCGGATGCAGTACGTTCGAGCATGCCACTGAACTCTGGCAAAACTGTTTGGATTCCTTTGTGGTCTGCGGCTGATGGAAAGCCTAAAACCCAAAGCGTTAAATCGAAACTTCAGAAACGGTAAACGCGAAACAAAAACCCCAACTCTAAACCCTAAGCCCGAACCCCGTAAACCCCAAACCCTTTTGGGCTTCTACCGGCTGTGTCTCGACCTAGAATTGCTCCGGAACTGTATGAAACAATGAAGTCTTTAGGACCCAATGCCGCTTGCACTTTTAAGTTAAGGGGGTCGGGGTGACTAGCAATCACATCCTTTTGTAGTTCTTACAGTATATATGTCTATAGCATAATATACCCCCTCCCAAACCTTGCTGGAATTTTTGAAACCCCGTTTGGGACATGTGTCATCGCTGCAAACACTCAGAAAGAGAGCTTGCATGTTTGTTGAAACATGTTTCGCAATAGGCACCCTTAACGCCTAAGCTAAGCCGTAAACCCTAAAGCACAAACACTCTACACGTCGAAAGCCCCTAACCCGAAGCCGAAATAGTTGCAACACCAACATTGTCCCTACATGGGCGTTGCCGAAGACAGGCGACCCTAATGTAGTACCCTAAATAGTAGGATCCCTATTATAAGGACCCCAAAATAAGGTACCCTAATTTCCGGAAACTCCCATATTTAGACTTAGAATGCCAAAACCTTATTCTAATTGTTACGGCCACCAAAACTGCCGTTGCTAAATATGTATATATGCGATATAACCCACAACCTTTTGTACGGCGCCCATTCATATACCCCAACACCCTATTCTATTGACTACTATACCCCAAACACCCTTTTCTAAATATTAATATACCCCAAACCCTATTCTAATTAATTAATACACCCCCAAAAAACCCTTCTCTAATTCCCCTAAACCCTATAAACCCTGAACCCTAAACTATAAGCGACAGAAAAAGGCCCCTTAAACACAACAAGCAAAAACAGCTCTGCGAAGCCGAAGCCAAAAGGATCAGAGCCTTTGAGCTTGGAGTGGTCGCCCAGCGCTTTGCAAAGTGGGGATACCATGGGGCACCTCGACAAGTGAGGGCTTTGGGTTTTGGGTGTTGGGATCAGAGTTCAGGGTGTAGGGTTGAGGGTGTAGGGGCTAGCTGGTTTATGGTAAACCCCAAAAAGTTGGAAACCAGTTCAAGGACAAGTAGTGCTGGGGTTGCTTGTACATTACTCTTAGGGATTGAGGCTATTGGGTTTCCAACTTTTGGGCTTCTACTGTAGGTGTTGGGATTAGAGTGTTTAGAGCTTGAGGCTACAGCTTCGCGCCTCATGGCTTTTAGTTTTGCTTTGTTGTGATGTGTTTGTGCGCGTTTTTGTTGGGGGGGAGGTTCAGGATGTGGCCTCAAAAGAACCCTAAACCCTAACCCCATCCCCTACCTCTGGCATATCAGGAAGGGGCCGTCAAAAACACTAAACCCTGAACCCTAAACCCTAGCTAACCCAGACCTCAACCCTGGGGTCTTTGTAAGTAATGTAGGGGCCCAAGTAATTAGCGGTACTATTTTGTAATCGTGTTTCTCATTCTGCACCTGAAGGGCTCAAGCCCTGCATCATGATGGGTTCTCACCCCTCAGCTCGAGGGTGTATCCTTATAAGCCTCATAACAGTGGGTAGTTGAGGCCGGTTTAGGGTTCTACACCAAATTCCTCTAGGCACTAGTTGGTGTAGGCGTCAGGAACAGGCAGTACCTTTCCAGCCCAGCCTTCACCTCCGCAAGAAGCTAAATATAGGGGTCTGAGCAATTTGCACTATCATCCCCTTTCTGTTGTAGTCCTGGCGCAAGCATACGATAAACATGCCTCGAGTTCTTATTTGACAGACCCCTGGAGGCTTTTGATGGCGCCGAATGGTTTCCTCTCACTCTGCATCAATGGCCGCTACGTGGTGCGTGATGTGGCAGGACAGCGTGCAACCCTAAACCCTAAACCCCCTACGCCCCTGAACCATGGCAGCTTACTGATGGAGCTTAGCCGGTTGGCCACATGATCCTAAACACCTACGAAATGCATAAAGTAGGGTTTCAATATGGGTAGTTCGCTAAACTAACTAGGGTCGCTTTTAAGGGGGCTTTTCAGAAGGGCGCCGTACTGTTTAGGGGGACCTTTTAAGCGGACCCTAGTTTAGAGAACTACCCACATTGCATGGTGGAGCTAAGGATCCAGGATTACATAAAGTATCCTTCATGTAAGCACGTAGGACCCTGCTGTCCTGGAGTTGGTATTTCGGGGTTGGCGACTGACATCTTCTTTAAGTAGGGTCTAGGGTTTAGGGTTTAGGGTTTAGATCATGAGTCTATGAGCTTTAAGCATCCCAGGACCCCGGAGTCCATCTGCCAAAGGCTCGTATAGGAACCCTTAAAGGGAGCCCTGATGGATGCCTTACCGGAACCCTTATAAGTATCCCTCATCGACAGACGCCTTAAAGGAGCCCTTATGGGGCATCATGGGTGACCTCTCGCCTCCATTGTAAGTAGCCCTTCTGGCCTCGTGGTTTTACGATAAGGCCACACAACACCAACCGCAATGGAAACTGCAGGTAGGCTTCATTACATCGGGAAACAGATGAGGATGCGAGAAGGATGAGAGACAGTCTGCTCTTTGCAGCTTCTATATCTTAAGATTTGGGAGGGTTTCTGTGACGGCGTGACCTCGAAAGCCGTGAGCCCACAGCTAAGTCGTAAGTCTCTGAACCCTAAGCCCTAAACCCTAAAACCTAAGTCGTTAATCTCTGAAGCCCTAATTTAATCTCTCTCTCCCTCAAGCAACCCCGAAGTGAGTCTTCCGCATCCTCTAATCCCGAACCCCTACAGATCCTTGAGCTCTAAACCCTAAAACGATCGACGTGGAGGTCTGAAATAGACTATAATAGGGTTTAGGGTTTAGGGTTTACCTATAGTCTCCATTGTGGTTCCTTTTTGGGGATACCTCATAAGATCCTTAATCGAAAATTGGTTAAACCGAAAAAAGGAACTACAATGGAGACTATACAGGTAGGGCTTATAACCTACCCATTCATTCTATCTACATATCAAGCTCTCATTCCCCAAACCCTAAACCCTGAACCCTGAACCCCAAACCCTAAACCCTAAACCCTAAACCCTAAACCCTAAACCCTAAACCCTAAACCCTAAACCAAACCTCCGGGGCCTCTTTGAAAGGAAATCTCCCCAGCAGCCCAGCGATCCTCCCCTTCGTGGACTTCGGGCAACGTGCGACAGCGACGCTTGGAAAATTCCGGGGTTTAGGGGTTTAGGGTTTAGGGTTTAGGGTTTAGGGTTTAGGGTTCAGGGGTTTGGGGTTTAGGGTTTAGGGTTTAGGTGTTGCTGTTGCGGCTTTTAGGATTTCGGACATAGGGTTTACGGGTTTAGTTTAGGGTCTAGGGCTCCTTATAGGGTCTAGGGCTCCTTACAGGGTTTATCGGGTCTAGGGCTCCTTAAAGAGTTTAGAGTCTAGGGCTCCTTAAGGGTTTCGGGTCTAGGGCTCCTTAAAGGGTTTATCGGGTCTAGGGCTACTTAAAGGGTTTAGGGTCTAGGACGGGTTTATAGGGTCTCGGGCTCCGCCTTAAAGGGTTTATAGGGTCTAGGGCTCCTTAAAGGGTTTAGGGTCTAGGGCTCCTTAAAAGGTTTAGGGTCTAGGGCTCCTTAAAGGGTTTATAGGGTCTAGGGCTCCTTAAAGGGTGTAGGTTTTAGGGTTGGGGTCGTCGGCTTCGGAGCTGAGAAATGTGGTCTCAACTAGCTGCGGCGGTCTGAGACGACAAACTGGAGCCAAAACAAGCCTGAGACCGGAGGACACGGCTAGACTTGTTCAAGTTCCCATGAGCCCAATCGGAGGCGCTTGCAGACTTAATGTTGGTGTGCGCAACAGTCCCCGCAAGCCCTTTTTTGTGTTGTCTGTACCGTGCGAGAGCTGAAGATAAGACAAAGAAAGTGTTATTAGATTACTGTGGAAACCCTGAGAAAACCCCTGCAACGGCCCGCTATGGAACCTTGATGGAACTGCAAATAATCGAATCTGTTGAAACCATGCGGGCTTTAAGGAAGCCGTAAACCCCAGACCCGTCTAGAATCTGAACGAGACCACTAATGGAACCCTTAAAGGATCCCTCACGCTTTTACACACAAGCCACTTCTGTCTGAGGATTTCTCTGGATCTTGGTGCCAAGCCACCAGATCACAGGCGTCGGATCAGGGCGCACTTAGGGTTTAGGGTTCAGGGTTTTGGGTTTAGGGGATAGTTTCGATCAAACGAGACAAGAGTATTAAGGGGTTTGGGGCTTTCCCTGACATCGAAACCCTGAAGCCCAAACTCTCTCAACCGAGCCCGAAGCCTCTAGCCTAGTCTATCCCTACCTGGACCCCAAATAACCTATACTTTTTGAGGTTTCCTTACTATAGGTTCTTTATATAAGTCCTTCAAACTTCAAAAGGTAGGGTCTTTGGGGTTAAGGTAAACCCTTCACCGAGTGACCCGCCAGAACCCCGGAAGGACCCTAGTCCGGCCCGAGCCAACCAAGCAAATCAATGAGCTTGGCTTGGTGGCTTCCGTAAACCCTAAACCCTCTAAACCCAAAGCGTAAACCCTAAACCCTAAACCCTGCGCAAAAGCCAAAAGCCTAACCCCATGCAGGTTCGGTGGCTTCAGTCGCGCCCTTCTGAGCCCCGTGGTCACCTTGAAGGGCAGCGCTGCGAGACGTACCGGCCCGGATCCCGGCCTTGCTACAGTAGGGACTCTCTTCCAGAGGTTTAGGGTTTAGGGGTTTAGGGTTTAGGGGTTTAGGGTTTAGGGTTGAGGGGTTTAGGGTTCAGGGCCCAAATGACGAGTATTTCGGTGAGTATAAACCCGAAACCCTAAACCCTTAACCCTAAACTTACCCCTATTAGGTACTTGGCCTCTTACAGTCATGTTCCTTGTATCCGTCCATGACTAATAAAAATGATGTCTCAGATGTCTCCAACAGCTTACCTGGACCCCAGAAGTATGTAGAATCATAGCCTTTTATGCGTCTTGAGCCATCATTTTGCCTCCTTTTGCCCTAAACCCTAAACCCTAAACCCTAAACCCTAAACCCTAAACCTGGGGGTTCAGGTATGCCTGAAAGAACAGCACCTTCAGGCAGCTACTACTTCCCGCCACCCCGAGCCTTCGGGGCTTCCGGGAGCCACGAGGGTTTTTGTTTTAGGGTTTAGGGTTTAGGGTTTAGGGTTTAGGGTTTTAGGATTTAGGGTTTAGGGTGTCTTTTTCTGTATGTTTGGATGCGTCGGAAGTTTGCAGAACTGTTGGATTTCCGTGTTCTGTGATTTAGGGTTCGTGGTTTTATACTTGGCACTTTGAGGAACTGTGATTCTCCCTGACCTGTAGTCCAAAATCATGGTAACATAGGAGCCTGAATAATGAATGGGGTTTTGGGGTAGATTACACTTTAGTTATAATACGGAGCCCCCAAAACCCTATTCTAATTATTAAGGCCCCTACATTACGACCGTTGAGTTGCAAGCCGCTCTTGTGGTGCTTGGGCATTCCCGGCAGATTGACAGTTCCACACCCTGTGCCCAACATCCTTTTCACAAATCCCGAACCCTACCTTAAGAACCCAAAACCTACTTTTTTGTAGGGTCCCTATAAATTCCCATATTAGGGTTTATAATAAGAACCTACAAAAAAGTGGGTTTTGGGTTCTTAAGGTATCACCCTAACCCTAATAGCAACAATACTGAACACAGGTGTGCATCCAAAAGGTGCCGGCCTAGGTGCGGCGAGCAGGGGAAAAGTGGGAAGTGTGTTTCGTTATTCCCGGGGCGAGCCCAAGAGGGGGTGGCTCTTAATGTGGAATTGTGCGTGTTTTTTCGGGTCTGCAGCGCTGGGTTTCTAGCGTGGGGTTTCCATTGCGGTTTGGCGTTCGGGTTGCTGGTCGAGGTTTTGAGTAAACCCGAAACCCAAAACCCTAAACCCTAGCCCTAAACCCTAAACTCGGTTGAGTGCAGCGGGTTCTGCGTTGCTGCTTTTATGTATGACTGCGCGCACGGCCAAGTTAAGAGACAGAGTGTGTAGAAGTCCTGCTTAGGAACGAAAAAGGGCTTCCGGGCGTATAGACTTTTTGACAGCTCCGTATAAAACCATGTGGGTGGTTGTCAGAACTAGGGTCCTGTTTCGGGTCCCAAACTATAGGGTGCCATATTCAGAGTAGAGCTATTCCACAAAAGGGACCCCAGTTTTGAAAATTACCGATGTGAGTAGTTTTCTAAATTAGGGTCCCTTTTAGGGTGCCTTTTTATAAGGGCGCCGTACACTATATTGGGGACCCAAAAAGGGACCCCAGTTTTGACAACCACCGATGTAGAGCCCTGGTCATTGGCAGCATCGCACAGGAGCTGTCCTCTTTGGGGACGGGCCGCTGCGCGCAGATGCCGGCGTTCGATATTTTGAAGTTTGAGCTTCGTCGGCAAAGTCTTGGGGGGCTTCGGGTTTCGGGGTTTGGGTGTGGGGGACTTACTGAGGATTTGGAGTCGATGTACTTGGGATACGGGGTGGGAGTAGTAAACCGAGGAGTTTGTTTTTTAAGGTTGGGTTCAGGACTTTGGGGTTGCGGGATTCCATGAAGCCGTTCCTCGGTGCACGGCTCTAGGGTTTGGAGTTCAGTGTTTAGGCTTTAAGGTTTGTAAGCCCTTGATTCATTTTCCCGGGTCCCCGAATAACGACTGTTATCTAGTCAGACCGTCAAGAGAGCGGGAACTGATCAGGCGCCAAATTAAAAAGTTACATCTCTGCCAGAAGCTCGTGGGATGTGCAGAGCGTTGGCTGTTCATGGCTCAGAGGTCGCTCAGGCTTTAAGATGGATCTGTATTCTGTTTGGTGCTGGGTAGGTTTCCTGCAATCCCCAAAATCCGCAAGCCGCTGAAGCCTCGGGGGCAGCGGGCAGCAGCAAAACATAAGCACAGGTAGGTAGACGCGCTCCCTAAATCCTTGCAACTCCCTCTGGACCCCAAGGCCCAGAAATGCCTTGCCGCCAGACCCTAAACCCTAAATCCTAAATCCTAGACCCCGCAAGGCCCAAAACCTCCAAGCTGTATCAAGCTGTGAGGCATCGAGGACGTCACTTCCGCATTTGCGGATGGCTTGACAATCGGAGTGGCCTTCGCGCCTCAATCTCGTTAATTATAGGGTTTAGGGTTTAGGGTTTGGGGATTAGGAGAGCTGTTCAGTCAAGGCTAAATGAGTGTGAATGGCCAATGCCGGTGTTTTCGATGCTAGTCTGGGCTTGTCTCCTCTGCCCCCCTTCATGTGAGCAGCGAGAGCTGGCTGGTGTCTTGGTTGATGTAGTTTAGTGTTGAAGGATGTGGATGCAGATGACGCTTTAGGGTTGTTTATTGTTGGAAACCGAAAAATCAGTCAGGCCAGAAGCACAGGGAACTTTCGGGTTTGAAGTTGTCCGCTTCGGAGGACCGGCTCTTCTGGGATTTCGGGCCTTTGGCACATCAGGCTTTGCCGATTTAGGTGTGGTGTTGTGGAGTCTAGGACCAGTCTAGGATGTTGGGGTTGAAGTGTAGGGATCTCAGGAGGGCTTTGTAATCCTGTGGTAATCCGGCATGTGAGCCGACCATCTTAGATCTTTGCAGCACGAAGATGACCTGCAGATGGAAGCATCAGCAATGTTGTAGATCGCATACAGTCGACTGTAACCTGAATCTCTGTTCTCTTTGGTCACGCCTCCAGACCCCCAGCGCTCAACCCAAAACCCTATATGACTCCACAGCAGGTTTGCGAGTTCAGGGGTGGTGTCTTGGCCCTCGCACTACAGTAGACCTTCAAACCTTGAACCCTAGGACCCCAAGCCCAAAGCCCTTACACCCTAAACCCACTAAGGCGCAAAGCCCACAGAACTGTCCGCCCTATGCAAAGCTTTCTGCAGAATCGTCCTGGCTAGGTTCGCTCATCCCTTGTTCCGCCTCGGGCAGGCATCCGAAAGTCCTAGAAAGGCCGAACATGAGCCTCAAGCTTGGGCTTTCGATGGCCAGAGAAGCTCAAAGCTTGGAGCCTAAAGCCCCAGGCCTACAATCCTACACCCTAAATCCTAGACCCTAAACCCTGAACCCTAAACCCTGAACCCTAAATCCTAGACCCTAAACCCTGAACCCTAAATCCTAAACCCTGAACCCTAAACTCTGAACTTTCAACCCTGTCTCAACGCCATCAGCCTTCGGCCTGCAAAACAGGAGATGCCCTCACTCAAGCCAACAAGAAACCGCCTAAACCCTCTAGGGTTTAGGGCCGTTTAGGGTATCGTTTTTCTGTGGGGTTTTAGGGTTTAGGGGTTTAGGGTTTAGGGTACACCCTAAACCCTAAGCCCTAAACCCTTAACCCTAAACCCTAGACTAACATGCTTCCCCAAGCATAGTAGAACCCAAGGAGCTGCCAAAAGCATTTCCGGCAGAGCCCTTCGCTACCAGCGAGGAGGTCTTCCCAAGAAAGGGGAGATTGAGGTTTGGGGTTTAGGGTTTAGGATTTAGGGTTTAGAGTTTAGGGTTCAGGATTTAGGGTCGAGGGTTTAGGGTCTGGGGTTTAGGATTTAGGGTTTAGGGTTTAGGATTTAGGGTTTCCGGGTTTCGGATTTCGGGTTCAGGGTTTGGGGTTTAGGTGGGGGCGTTCGGGCTTGGGGGTGTCGTAGGGTCCCTTCTGGAGTGTGTTGCAGGGCTTTGCTAGGTTACATATATATATATATAATATATATATATATATATATATATATATATATATATGTGTGTGTGTGTGTGTGTACTACAGGATTTCCCGAACGCTCCCTGAAATGCTAGACAACCTACAAAGCTACTTAGAATCCTAAGCCCAGGTGCCTGCTGAGGCTTATTGGGGGGGGGGGGGTCACTTTAACCCTAAACACCCTCAACCCCAAAACCCTGAACGCCCTAAACCCAAAACCCTAAACCCTAAACCCTCAACCCTAAACGCCCTAAACCCTAAGCCCTAAAGCCTATTATAAACCGGCAGAAGGGTTCCAGAAGGGCCGTAACGTTCAGGCCGGGGTTGGGGCATGAGGGTTCTGGGTGTGGGGTTCGGCCATGAGGGTTTTAGGGCTTTAGGGCTTTAGGGCCTTCTGGTTTAGGATGTTCTGGGTTTAGGGTTTATAGGGTGTTCAAGGTTTAGGGTGTTCAGGGTTTAGGGTTTCGGGCGTTCAGGGTTTAGGGTTTGGGGCTTTAGGATTTTAGGGCTTTAGGGTGTTCAGGGTTCGGGCATGAGGGTTTTAGGGCTTTAGGGTTTTAGGGCTTAGGGTGTTCAGGGTTTGGGATTTTAGGGTTTAGGCCTTAGGGCGTTCAGGGTTTAGGGTTGAGGGTGTTTAGGGTTTAGGGTTTAAGGTTAAGGGTTCAGGGTTAAGGGTTCAGGGTTTCAGGATTCGAAGTTTGACGAAGGTGGTGGATTTCGAGGGATGAAACCTGAGCCTCTCCAGGTGCCCAAATCCCTTTGCTATGGCTTTGATGGCATGGCACACCGTCCGGCTGCCCAGAACGGTTCAAAGTAGTATCTCTAAGCTTCAGGGTTTAGGGTTTAGGGTTCAAGGCTTTCGGGTTTTAGGGTTCAGGGTTTCGAGTATATTTCTAGGGTTCGGGGTTCTTGGGTGCGTTTGGGATTTTCGGTTTAGGGCTCGGGGTTCAGCGTTTCGGGTTTAGGGCGCATCCTCCCCTCACAGGTTCCGGTGACGAACAGTTAGCCCTAAACCCTAAACCCCAAACGCTAAGCCCTAAACCCGAAACCCTAAACCGTTTAGGATAGCGTTGTCACGGATCCTAGCCCAAAGTAGGATTTTGGCACTTCGAGGTCGGTGCGGTGCAGTTAACATTCCTTGATTAGGGTTTACGGTTTTGGGTTTGGGGTTTAGGGTTTTGGGTTTTGGGTTTAGGTTCCCGAGTATTGGTTCAGTGTAGTGCAGTCAGCTTGCATATAGTTTCGTTAAGCTCTGAACCCTGAGCCCTACAGTAGTAAGCGCAGTTAGCTTCATGCCTTTGACCCTTAATGCCTGAATGCAACTTCTAAGCCCGCCAGGCGTACACCTCCAATAATCTAGGGGCCTTACAAATTAGAATACGAATTTGGGGCCATTATACTATAATTATAGTAGGCTACTCCCAACGTAGTATTGGTAATTATCGAGGTCCCTATCTTGAGCGGATGCAAAATAAGCCTGCAAGCCAAGCACCCAAGTTACCCTGAAACCCCTCCTTATCCCTAGCCCGTCAAGCTGTAAAACAAAAACCACAAACGCTGAAAGCCTCGGGCCCTGGACCATTCACACTGGACCTAAACCCAAAGCCCTAAACCCACGTAAGGAAGCCCTCAACCCTAAACCCTAACCACGTAAGGTTATAACTGGGAAGAGCTCCTTCCTATCGACTGGAACCCTGCGACGTTGGAGATTGGAGATAGCGTGGGCTCCTGGGCTGCAGTCGAGAGTTTTCAATTCAACCCTAAACCGTAAGCCCTAAACCCTTGAATCTCTCAAGCGGGGAAAGTAAGCAAAATAATGGCCCAAACCTCTAAAGGGCCATTATTCTACATACTTTCGGGGTCCAGGTAGTCTTTGTATGGTCTGATTTAATTAAGGGTTTAGGGTTTAGGGGGCTTCGAACTCGGTCTCTAACCCGGCTGCTTGTACTTCATACCCGCCAACGATGACTATTAACCTGCAATACGACTATCCCAAGCGCAACCTGTGCTGTACGCCCAGATGCCCATGACCGAGGTTGGGGTGGAGTCCCAACGCCCTAAACCGAAAATCCTTAACCCGAAGCCCAGACCTTGAAGATCACCATAGCGTGCTTCTTGGTCATGATCAGGCAAACGCAAGATTCGTCTACCATCAACCAGTATATATACACACATATACATATATGTATATATATATATATATAGACAGACTCACACATACATAATGGCAGAATATCTCCCAAACCCCCATTCTAGGGTTTACTTTGTTTTTAGGGCAGCTTTGGGGTGTTTCAGATGTCTGCATCGCGTGCCAGGGAAGTGTTCACGAACGGCCAGCCCTCGGGGTGGGGGGGGGAGAGCAAGATCGTGACTTCTGATGGCTCTGAATTCGACAGGAAAGCATCTGTCCACGAACACACCCAGATGCCTCTGGGCGTTGGTTGCCGTTGGGAGAGATCGGTTTTGGACAAACTCGAGTTCCCTGTATATGCGTTCTTCCAACCTTAAGTCGCTTTGCAGATATTGTCTGCTTCTGCTTTATCAGCAAGCTTTACAGTGTTGTGCCGTATCTCCCAGCCGTTCTTTCGTAGTATTCTCCCTGGAGCTCATTGTCCTTGACTCCTGCAACCACCGTCGCGAGCAAGCCTTACGCCTTACGCCTCAAGCAACATCCAAAGCCTGTGAATTGAACGACTCAGCCGTGTACCTCCAACCGTACGTCTGGAGCCCCAATCCTATTTTTGACACCCTATACCCTAACGCCTAATCCCTAAACCCTACCCTGAACCCCCCCCCAATCCTAAACCCTGAACCCTTATAAAGTTGACATGGAGCTCTCATCCACAGGCGCGTTTCCGCAAGCAGGGGGACTTTCTAGCCTGTCATTCTGATTGAAACCCAATACCACCAGACCCCTTAAACCCTAAACCCTAAACCCTAAGCCCCCACACGGTTGAGATCCCACTCATCAGGGTCCCCTTTGTCGGAACCGCCCCATGTGAAGCGAGCGGACCAAAGTGTCCCTGTTCAGCCCTAAAGATGAAAATTTTAGCCTCCAAAGTGGGCTGCTTAATCGAGCAGCCCTTTGAGGTTGCGGCGTGTCCCGGGGTTCAGGCTAAACCCGAAAATCCCGAACTCTCAACCCCAAGCCCTTATAAATGCATTTATAGGGCTCGCTGCAGGCTTCCTTTACTGGGTCCCCGAACCTTTAGCCTAATCAAACTCTGGCTCAGCACTAGTGCTTTGATATCTGCGGTGCTTCTTTGGGGCACCTGAACCCTTCGGTGTATCTCCTACGCGAAAACTTCTGCAACGTGGAATGTTCACGCTGGGAATACAGCCGTCTGCAATTAATTTAGGGACCTTGAGAAGTGGAGTAGGGTTTTGGGTTCCATTATATGCTGATTACAATCAAGGAGCCGTAAGAAATATCATGGTGAAGTATTCAGCTGTCTGCTGCAGTCGGCTGAGGGATGAATGTGCTCGGATTGGGGAGGAGTGGCCATGGGGCCCAGGCTCTAAGAGCATCCCTCAGCCCTAGTAGGGTTTAGGGTTGAGGGAAGCCCTAAACCCTAAACCCTAAGCCCTGAACCCTAAGCGCTAAAAGCTTGGAGCCAAAGAGCCTCCAAACGTTGAGTCTTGATAGATTCTCTCCGTCATAAGACCTATAAATTCTCGTAACAACCTATGGAATTCAACAAACTCGCAAACCTATGAAATTCGACAAACTCGCAAACCCTAAACCCTAAACCCCTAAACCCCAACTCGCAAACCCCCTAGACCTGAATGCTAACACCGGAACCCGAAGCCCGATGTAGAGCAGAAGCCCCTGAACCCCCAACTACCACAGCCCGCACCCCAAGCCCCAATAAGCTTGGTCTCTTTTGGGCTCCTAACCCCCAGACGTTCGTCCCGAAATGTCCAGAAATCTTGAAAGGCCGAGGTTGATCAACTCTCAGACCACTAAATCCCCACAAATCTTCTGAGGTTTGGTGAGGGTAGATTTGGGCGTGCTGTTGGGATTTTCGTTATAGAAGCCCCGTGCCCCATGGCCGTGAACCACCAAGTCTGGAATAAGAGAAAGGCCTTGAGAAATGAATAGGGTTGTGGGGTATACTATACTATAGTAATTCCAGGAACCCACAAAACCCTATTCTAATTCTTAAGGCTCCTACGTTAGGAGTTCGGAGGCCCAAACCACGAGTTTCGTCGCATTTTGAACCCTGAACCCAGACATCTGGTGACCCCAGGCGCCTGTAGCCTGACTCTAAACCCTAAACCGTAAAAGCCCTAAACCCTAAATCTTAAACACCCTAAACCCTAAATCTTAACAGCCCTATGCCCTAAATCTTAAAAACCCTAAACCCTAAATCCCCCTAAACGCTACACCCTGAGCCGTAAGTCGCAAGCCCCAGAAACCCAGGGTTCCAGGTTTATGGTGTGCATAGACCTCGGGCGCAAGGGGCTGAGCAAGGCCACGGGAGGTTTTGGGTTTAAGGTTTAGGGTTTTGGGTTTAGGGTTTAGGGTTTTGGGTTTAGGGTTTGAGTTTAG
>CAJNDV010020225.1:9505-24470 GCA_905221635.1 Symbiodinium sp. CCMP2456 | reverse complement strand
TCTCTCTCTCTCTCTATGCGGCCATCATTGCTGATGATACAAGCACAATCAAGCGCACATACATCCCAAGAGCCAGTGTAGCTGGAGGCCCCGGTGGAGGAGTGAGCATGTCTACTTCGTCACTCTCTCTCCCTCTCTCTTCCTCCCCGAAGATACTAGTTACTGTCCGACCCTAAGCCCCGGACTCTGTGAAGTGGTGCCGAAAAACCGAAGCTTCCCTGACGAACTACAATCCGGGAGCTCCTCCAATTGTTGAGTGTGCAGAAGTCTTCGGATTTAAAGTTTAGGAGATCCGGAGTTGTGTGTAGTCTGTTTAGGGTTTAGAGTTTAGGGTTTAGGGTTTAGGGTTTAGGGTTTAGGGTTTAGGGTTTAGGGTTTAGAGTTTAGGGTTTGGGGTTTAGGGTGAGTGTAGTCTGTTTCGGGTTTTGGGGGGTTTGGTTTAGGGCCCACGGGTTTAGGGTTTGGGGCTTGGGGTTCAGGGTTTGGCTTGGGGTCCATGGGTTTAGAGACTGGCTTCCCATAGCCTGTGCCCTAAACCCTACACCCTAAACCCTAAACCCTAAACCCTAAACCCTACAGCCTTAATCCCCAAACCCTGGAACCGTTGATCATAAGTACCTAAGCCCTTTTCTCGATTCCCAAAACCTACGTAAAGCCTAAACTGTTACTTCCAGGATCTCTACAAGACCGCTTTCACGCTCCCTATTTCTACTACTGCACGAACCCCAAGAGCCTTGAAGCGCCCGAGACCCGAAAGGACCAAAACACAAGAATTATCTCAGCAGAAGGCATCCACAAAATCCTGCTCAACTTTTAACCTAAACATCCTTCTCCATTCACCCAGAAGGGATAGCACACTCTTCTAGGGACTGTACGGGGATGTTATTTCTATTTGTCCAAAACTAAACCCTAAACTCTAAACCCCTAAACCCTGAGCCCTAAACCCTAAACCCTAAACCCTAAACTCTAAACCCCGAAACCCTGAGCCCTAAACCCTAACCCCTAAACTCTAAACCCCTAAACCCTGAGCCCCTAAACAACGACAGCCAGGAGAAGGCATCCAGGAGGTGTCGGACACGGTGCCCGAGTCCTGGACAGCGGGCCTCCCGTCTTCTTGCGACGGCTTTAGGGTTTAGGGTTTATGGTTTGCTTTTCTGTTTTGGATGTTCGTTCTTTGGAGTTGGGGGCCATGGATGGGTGAATGGGGTGTTGATACTATGGGGGCCTAAGTAATAACCAACACTATTTTTGGGGTTCCTTATTATAGTTATAGTATAATGGGACCCAAAACCCCATTCTAATTATTTAGGCCCCTACATTGGCTTCGGGTTTGGGAATGTTTCGGTTTCAGGGTTGTGGCTGGTTAGGCCTCTTCCGGCGTGAACCCTTATGCACTACATGGCTGCACGACTCAGCCAGACAGCGCTTCAAAGAGTCAGGATGCTGCCAGAAGTATGCGCAGCAGGGTAGGCGGAGTCTTTGTTTGGTTGTTTCTTTCTTTCTTTCTTTCTTTCTTTCTTTCTTCGTTTGTTTATTTTCTGAGGACTCGTGGTGGATCGTAGTACCAAGCGAGCCTGCATCTATGGAACAAGCACGAACTGCAGTACGAAGGCTACGACGGCTTCTATCGCTCCGTGAATTTCAACGAAGACGAGCAGATCACCATAGGCGGCCCGACTTAAATGGGGCCCGGCCAGGTTCTATTCGGGTTTCACACTTGGGAGAAGCGGATCCCAACGGGTGCACGTCTCTCGTCGGACATCGTCAAACACTGGCTGCGGAGATGGCTTATTAGATGAGTCTTGGTTTCGAGAGCTTGCGGATGTGAACAGCATCGAAATCAGGATACACTCCTGACTTTGAGAAACTGCCTACTCAAACCTCGTTGCCTTGCACTTCGCAGACTCAGGTTTCGGGGCCTTGGGGGTGTCGAGAGCATGGTATTCGTTATAGCCTTTTTGCTTTTGCGTCCGAAGACCCGGGGTTAGAACCGCACCTTAACTCGGGCCATCTTACTTCTAGCAGCACTCCTTGTAGTACGTATAGCCCCTAAACCCGACAACGCTGAAGCCCCGAAACCCTGAAGCCCTAAACCCCTCCGCCCTGAGACCCACCAGTCCGAACCTGACGATGGCAGGCTGGAATCCCTCTTCATTGAAAGCCAACGACCGGGTCGGAGTTCTCTGCCTGATACTTGCTTACGGGTCCCCCAAAAGATAAGACATGAGAAATATGAGAAGACATAACATTTTCAGGTAGGATGCCGATTATCCGCACTCCTCGGATTTCTGCCGAAGACAAAGCAGTATCAATTCCTTAAAGCCCCCTTTTAGCGACTGGTAAAGCCACACCTTTTGTACATCCTCCATCGAGCACGACGTTTCTCCCGTCACCGTTGGGCTATCGTTCCTTCATTGAGTTTCACGGAACGGTTTAGGGTTTAGAGTTTAGGGTTTAGGGCTTCTAACCTGCACCGGCGACTCCCCCAAATCCACGCGCCTGATTCGTAGAACTGAGGGCCCCCGAGCAGAAAACCCTAAACCCTAAACCCTGAACCCGGCTTCAAGCCCAAAGCCCGCCAAAACGAACATCTTCGCATCCCCTATACCAGTAGGTGGCTTTCCTCATATGATCATATATATTTATATATATATGTGTATATACTTATATATTTGGGAGGCCATCTATGACGGGATCCCTTGTTTAGGAGTCCCAACGATAAGGCTCCGATCGTTTGAGGTCTCTCCAGGTCTCGCAGATTTTCTCTGCGAGGGTCCCGAAGTTTAGGGGCTGAGTAGGTAACCTTTGACCATTTTGGGGCTTATTCAACCCTAAACCCTAAACCCTAATAAGATCACCCTACTATGGTTTAGAAAGGTTCACCTTTTTGTTGGGCTTTGGGTTCTCGGCAACGCTAGGCCCAGATTTCTGTAGCTCACAGTGCTTGGGAAGGTGTTCCTGCGCGTACTATGAAATCCTGGCAGCTTAAGAGATGCCTTTGTTCAGCAAAGAGTCCCTAACTAGGTTCCCCTGTAGTACATTTTTCGCCCTTTGTATCCTGGGATCTCAAAGACAAGTTCTCAACTGACTGAGGGGTAAGTAGGGTTCAGAGTAGGCCCACCCTGAAGAGTGGAGCCGTAAAAGCAGAACGCTCAGAGCCTTCAGCCTTACCTGAACCCTCAAAAACCCCACCTTTTTAAGGACCTCTATATAAAGAAATCATAATGAGGAGCCCCAAAACACCCACCTGTTTAAGGACTTCCATATAAAGAAATTATAATAAGGAACCCCCAAAAAAGTAGGGTCTTTAGGATCCAGGTATACTCCAAATATCTCTAAAGATGCTCAGGCCCTGTACCGATAAGCTCTTAGGCCCTAAAGTCTCAGTTCGAGTAATTTCACGATGGAGTTTTGGGAAGGGACGGACCCCGACGGTTTAGGGTTTTGGGTTTAGGGTTTAGGGTTTTGGGCACCCCAAGTTAGTCTCCCAATGAGCCCGAAAAAGTCAAATCTTGAAACATTCTGAGCCGGTACCTAGGACACCGGAAGCCCTTTTCTTGTAGAATACAAGTGGGGGTTTCCGAAAATAGGGGACCCCAATATAGTACCCTAAATAGTAGGATCCTTATTATAAGGACCCCCAAATAAGGTACCCCTAATTTTCGGAGAGTCCCAAGTAGGGCCCCTTCTAAATTCCCTGACTCTAAGCCGTCTAAGCATGTCTAAACCTTAAAGCGGGCCTATACCCTAAACCCTAAACCCCAAGACCCTAAACCCTACAACCGGATCCTACAGAAGGAGGGTGTTTTGGGGTTCCGCAGTGCTCCGAGGCTCTGCTATCCCGAGCTGGTCAGTTTATCATCGTTGTGTGCCCGGGCGTGCTGTTTTACGGTTTTGGATTTCGGACTATTTGAGTGCTCCGGGCTTAATAAATGGGGCCTAAATAATTACCTATATTATTTTGGGGGGTTCCTTACTATAAGTATAGTATAAAGGGCCCCCCCCCAAACCCTATTCTAATTATTAAGGCCCCTACATTGCTAAGGTTTGGGTCGTCGGGTTGCAGGTGTAGGCTCAGAGTTTAAGCTTCAAGCTTTGGACACCCAAGGCTTAGGGTTTATAATAGGGTTTAGGGTTTTTTGCACCCCTCTGGAGCCGGAACACCCACCCTATCCAGACGCCAGCACCATGTCATCCTCCATTCTTGAACTTCTTGAGTCACCCCATTCCCAAACCTGGCAATCCCTTAAACACTTAGCCCTTAAACCCTTAACCCCTATACCCTAAACCCCTTAACCCTTAAACCCTGAAACCCTTAAGCCCTAAACCCTTAATCCTTAAACCCTTAAACCCTTAAGCCCTAAACCCTAAACCTCTAAACCTGTCAGCCGCTCAAGGGTGTGACGTTCGCAGGGCGTCGTTTGCTTCTTTGGTATCTACGGCTTGGGCGTTCAGAGGTTGAAACACTAAACTTACAAGCCTTAAACCCTAATCCCTACCGGGACCCTAAAGAACCTACCTTTTTAGGGTTCTTTAATATTTGGTTTCTGTATATCAGTCCCTAAAAGGATATGTTATTTGGGTTCAGGTAATTCCCAAAACCTATAAACCCTAAACCCTCGATGCCCGAATCCCTAATCACTAAACCCAACAAACCCTAAGCCTGAGCCCCTTGTCGTTGCGATCGCAGCAAGATTCAGAAAGGAGCCAAGCAGTTCAGAAGCGGCCTAAAGCCTAAGCCGTACAGAGTTTGAGGTTTAGGGCTGAGGGTTTACGGAGTTTGGGTTTAGGTTGTAGGGCAGGGGGTTGGGCGATTAGGGGGTTTAGGGGGCTTAGGGTTTAGGGTGTAGGGCCCCGCCAAATCCGCACCTAAAGACACCGGAAAGCTTTCTCAGGAATGGGAAGGTGGTTGTGCGCGTCACGGACGACTTCCCCTTGGCAGATGTGGAAGCCTTCTATCCCATCGTCGACCTCCTGGGAAACTCTCCCTCATCTAGCAGTTTAGAGTTCAAAGTACGAAGTTAACTAACCCTAAACCCTAAACAAACCCCGAGACAACCTAAAGCAGCACACCCCAAACCTGCAAGATTTGACCTTTTCGCGATATGTCGATGTCTTTCCGGGCTCGTGGTGGTAAAGTATGGATCTCTAAGCGTTTCCTGGTTTGCCAGGACTTGTACCTTCAAACAGGGGTATAATGTCTGTTCATTGTAGGTATCTAGGGTAGAACAGGCAAAGCCTAACCTAAACCCGAAATGGAGGGTGGATAATATAGGGGCCTAAAGCATTACCAATACTATTCTTGGGGTTCGTTACTATAAGTATAGTAACACACTACACCCCAAGACCCTATTCTAATTGTTAAGGTACTTACATTTGATCGAGTATGGCTTTGATGTCGTATGCCCCGAGCTCTGTGGCTTTTGCAGGGCCTAGGCCCGGAAGCAGCATCAGTCCGGGTCGGCGTCGACCGATCTTACCACCCCCGGACGAAACATCACCGAAGGTTTGGGTAATGTAGGGGCCCTTACAAATTAGAATAGGGTTTTGGGGGTTCCGTACTATAATTGTAGTACTATATACCACAATCCCCATTCTATTTATTAAGGCCCCTATATTATACGTATTATACGGCATGGTGGAGGAAGGGGAATCCAGCATTGTGGCTTTGGGGTTTCGTCGCAGACTTAAGGCGTGGGGTGCAGACAGGCAGCAATGAAGGCCTTACCTCGTGCACTTTGTCTTTATACTCTACCTGAACCCTAAAGAACCTACTTCTTGATGGTTCTTTTATAGAAGTCTTTAAAAAGTGGGTAGGTTATTTGGGGTTCAGGTAGAATCTAGACTAGCTTGCAAAGACACGGCGGAATTCTTCACAGCTTGGCGTGTTCTGGGAAGGCTCGCAGTTTCAAGCCAGCCTCTCATCCTCAGCTTGGGGCCCTGGAGCCTACGCCTCGATAGATTCTGGTTCGGTTTCGGATTTCCCAATTAAAAAAAACCGTAAGGCTCTAAGGATCCAAAGGGCCCGAACATGAGGGTTTAGGGTTTAGGGTTTAGGGTTTAGGGTTTCGGGTTTAGGGTTTCGGGTTAAGGATAGTAGCTATGTAGGTTTAATATTTGGGGGAGTATGTGGTCATTGGGTACTGGAACCCTTAGGGTTAAGGCTCCTGCACCCTAAGCCCTAAATCCCTATGATTATTGGGTACTTGGACCCGTAGGGAACCAAAAAACGAACGGGCCCCATATCACCTGCGATGAGTGTTCCCCAGAGCAGCCCCTGAACCCTAAACCCGAAAAACCCCTAAACCCTGAACCCTTAGCCCAGGACGCGTCTGCCAAGTCACGATGGTGCGGGATGCGAAGCCTCCGGACGCTGCAACGGAAGCCCGGAGGCAAGACTCCCAAAGCCCACACCACTATGAACCCTAAATGCCCGAACCCCAAGGTGATCCCTATAGACCTTCAACGAGCCTAAACTGCCCTAACCTGTTAAGCTTTAAAGGCTCTAAATATCCCACCACCGAAACACAGCCTTGTCGCAAGATGCCGTCACATACACGCTATTCCACGGCAAACCCTAAGCCTAAATCCTGAACGCTAAACCTTAAACACAAAGCCGACGCATAAAGATACCCCAAACACCCTAGGCCCTATTCTAATTATCAAGGCTCCCATATGAACCCTAAACCCTAAATCCCAAAACCCTATAAACACCGAACCCCACTCCCTAAATCCCTAGACCTTAAACCCCAAACCCCACAAGCCCTACTCTAAGAATAACAACAAAAGGGAGCTCTCAGTGACTCAGGACGGCGCCCTCTTCACAGGCCTTGATCCGACACTTCTCGGGGCGAACGTGGTCCTGGCGAAGGCCACCGCCGGGTGCAGTGGTTTACGGGGTCTGGGGTTTATATAGGGGTTTTGAGATTTAGGGTTTACGGATTTGGGGATTACAGATTTAAGGTTTAGGGTTTAGGGGGTTTTTAGGGATTTAGGGTTTAAGGGTTTTAGGGTTTAAGGGTTTTAGGGTTTTTGGGTTTAGGGTTTATGAATTTAAGGTTTAGGGTTGAGGGATTCAGGGTTTAGGGATTTAGGGTTTAGCGGTTTAGGATTCAGTTCTCCAGGCCAGGGTTCTAGGATGGAGAGGTTGGAGGTGGTTCTGGGTTTCTCGGGTTCTAAGGTTCGGTTTGGAGTGTCAACTGGACCCCAAAAGTTTGTGGAATAACAGCCTCTTAGAGGTTTTGGGCCATTATTTCACTTACTTTGGGCCGGTTTAGGTAGTGGTTTAGGATTCAGGGTTCAGTTGCAGGGGGTTATGAATTTAGGACTCTAGGACCTAAGGATTTAGCAGTCAGGGCTCTAAGCTTCTAGGGCTTAGGGTTCCAGGGTTTAGGATTCAGGGTTTAGGGTTCAGGGTTACAAGGGCTAGGTTTCAGAGTTTTAGGGTTTAGGGTTTAGGTTTGCAAGTTTCCGGGCCACAAGACCCTAAATAACAAAGGGGTATTTACTACCAGGAATACTCTGCAGTTTAGGGCCTAGGCTGCGGGCAAAGGCTAGATCTTTCCATGTAGCTACCGAGCCATAGCCTACCTCAAAGGACACGTGCTTTTAAGGGCTTCTGACATGTGAGATTTTCGCCTTAGGTCGTGCAGCGCCCACAAATTCAATACTCTTGAGCTTGGTTATCAAGCAGAATCTTAAACCACGGCCCTGAAACCTGAACCCAAAACCTTTCGTCCTGAAGACTTGAACCCTTCAGCAAGCTCCCTTTCTCGAAGCCCAGAGCTCGACACACCGAGATCTAAAGCCAAAGCTCTGCAGCCGAAATCTGAAACCCTGATCACTATAACGGGTATTTTTTGGGGTTCCTAATTCTATTTATAGTATGATGTACCCCAAAACCCTATTCTAATCGTTAAGGCCCCTACATTACGGTTCATTTTTCGGGGTTTGGGGCCTCTGGGTTTCGGGGTTTGGGGGTCGTTGAGGTTTATATAGGATACGAAACCATAAATCCATCAAGCCCTAAACCCTAAACCCCTAAACCCTAAACCCTGAATTTCAATTAAACTAAACCATGAATCCATCAGGTCCGGGAGCATGGGTTCAGGGCCCGGTTTAGGTTCAGAATCCCCGACCTCATACAGTAGAAGCCCATAAAAGTTGGAACTGCGGTACTATAGGGGTCTCAATGATTACCATACTATTTTGGCTGGATTCTTATCATGAGTGTAGTATAATGGTCCCTATTCTAATTATATTTGTAAGGCCCTTACATTAGCCTCAATCCTTAAGAGTAATGTTTACAGAATCCCAGCACTAATTGTCCTTAATCCGGTTTCCAACTTTTTGGGGGTTTACTATTGTGAAGCCTGAGCCCAGCATTCACAACAAGGGACCCCAACAGGGACTCGGAGCGATAGGCTCCTTGTTGTAAGGGCCCCAATCTGGTTCCCCACCTTACGAAACCCTAAACCCCAAACTTGCGAAGCTCTCCCAAATGTCTTCGCTGGTTCGAACCAGGGGTTTGTGAACTTGGGTTTCGGGCTTTGCGCCAGAGATGCCACCGGCAGATTGGGTTAAAGGTAGCCGGCTGAGCTGCTCGGTACGAGATCCCCGTGTAGCGCAGTCACCGTTCGCAGAATAAAATTTGACTCTCATTCTATACCTGTGACCCCAAACCCTACAAAATAATAGGTTATGATCCCTTGACTAGAGGGTAGAACCCTTAAAATGTAGGCTCCAGTGGATGACTCAACCCTAAACCCTAAACCGGGTTGAAGTGCAAGCCCTTACAGGGCAAGCTTCTGATTCTGAGGATCGAAAAGGGGCGACTGCACTTAAAAAATACCAACCTGAAGCGCTTTCTTGCTGGAAAGGACCGCCTGGCCGCATCGTCTCGCGATCCGGCTGGGAACGAACTTCGAGGATCCGCTTGAGGGTTCGATCGAAGATTTAGGGCTCTCCTGGTTTCTGTTTTTTGTATTTGGCGGCTGAGGGTAAACTGCAGGATTTTGGCGGAATGACATGGACCGCCAAAAGGACTCCTAGGATTATAGACTATTTAGGAGTTTTCCGTTGGGGCGTGCAGCGAAAAAACAAGAAAGTGCGACCATCGCCCCGGGACAGGTCGAGTTCCCTACGGCAAGTAGACCCGAGGCCGAAGACGCTCTGAAACCGGTGAAGTTAAGTGTTTATTGTTTGGGGTTTAGGGTCTAGGGTTTAGGGAAGTTTAGTGTTTAGGGTTTAGGGTTTTTGTCCGATCCATAGGTGCGTTAGTAGCCCTCAAATCGCCACCCTGAACTGCATCGGTGCATAACAGGCTAGACCAGATGAATCTACGCTTATTCTTGAGAGTTAGGGCTATCTGTTACGGAATCTGCAATGGAAAAAGCCCACGTCGAAGAAGGGCCCGACTCTCGAAGCTTTTGTTGCATCCCAGGAAGACGCCCAAGAAGCTCACAGTCTTGTGTCCACAAACTGCAAAGCCCTGAGCCCTCAAGCGTAAATTCTGAACACTAATCTCCCCATGCCTAGAACCCCTGAAGCCCTAAGCCCCAATTGCCTTCGAAGATGCTTACAGAATCTCCCTAAACACAACCCTTTTAGGAGTTGCTTTCGGGGACGGACCGCTTCCATGCACCGGCCCAGATGGCGAAGCATACTTTGAGGCTGTTTGGGTATGTCGGTTCCACGTGTGGGCTGCGGTTTTGGGGTTTCTGGCTTAGGGTTTCAAGGTTTAGTGTTGATATATAAGGGATGTTTGGTTTCGTCATGTTTAGATAACCCTAAACCCTAAACCCTAAACCCCAAAACCCCTAATTAAACCCTAAACCCTAAACCGTGGACTTCATCGGGCTCTTAGGGCTTTGCGCTCGGGGACTTACGCCTCGCAGATGCTTCGGATCTCTGCTTCTCAGGAGGCTCTTTAAAAGGAAGGGGATACAGGGTTTAGGGTTTAGGGTTTAGGGTTTAGGGCTTAGGCTTAATATAGGGGCCTCAATAGTTACCTATATTATTTGGGTTTAGGGTTTAGTGTTTAGGGTGAATTTGTGTTTATGGTTTAGGCTGAATTTAGGGGCCTAAATAGTTACCTATGCTGTTTGGGGGGTTCCTTACTATAGTTATGGTATAATATACCCCTAAAACCCTATTCTGATTAGTAAGGCCCCTACGTTATTATGGTATGAGTATGTTAGGCAACCTTATAGGCTTAATCGTCCCGGGGCTCCAGTTACCTAAATAACGGGCTACTGGGCTGCATAGTATATGATATCCTACCATTACGCAACGTAACTGGAGCCCAAGAGCTGGAGATTAAGTAAGCCCTCAACCCTAAACCCTAGACCCTAGACCCTAAACCCTAATGATTAATAAGCCCTAAACCCTAAACCCTAGACCCTAAACCCTAAACCCTAGAGACCCTAGACCTTGACCCTAAACCCTAAACCCTAGACCCTAGAGACCCTAGACCCTAAACCCTAAACCCTAATGATTAATAGCTATTCCCGCTGGTGGCTCCATCATTTGAGGCTCCGGGCTGTTGGGTTATAGGGCTTTGTGCATTTCCACGACGGAGAGCGCCGAACCACAGAACATGCCCGCCTGGACCCCAAAAGTATGTAGAACAATAGTTTTTCAGAGGTTTTGAGCCATTATTTTGCCTACTTTTGGGGTTTATGCATAGGCATAAACCATGGTGAACGCGTGTAAAACGGATCGCGGGTCGGCATGAAAGGCCTTTCGTGCATGCAGCTGACCAGGGTTTTACTTGTCACTGTCGAGGCGAAGACGATATGGGGTTCAGGTTTTTCAGGGCTCCTGTCCCTTGGGAGCCCGCTGAGAACTAAAGTATAACATACCAGAAAAATATAGTTTGATTCTGAAGGCCCCTACATTAGCCTCAGGTTTTGTGTAGGGTTTAGGGCAGCCTGAAGCACCTTCAAAGCGTCAAGGCCCTGCTACATGCCTCAAGACCGGGCAGAAATCCTAACCCTTGCCCTGAGCCCTAAATTTAACCCTGTATACAAGCCTTACAAACCACTAATTGAGTAAGCCCCAAACCCTTAAAGCCGTAAACTTGAAACCCTCCCCTAAGCCCCTCACGCCGTGAACCCCGAGACCCTGAGACCTTAAAGCATAGACCGGAAGCTCGATTTAGGGTTTAGGGTTAGGGTTTAGGGTTTAGGGTCGATGCCCGCGCCCCGACGAAGCACAGGTCACTGTGGAAGAGGTTCGGCAGGGCAACGACGATGGCCTGGTGGCCAGGCAGAAGGAGATTTGCGGGAACCCGCAACAGGTACCCCTTAACCCTAAGGGTCTGTAGGGCTTCTAGGGTTTAGACATTTTTGGGCCCTTGGTGTTTGGGATTGAAGGTGTTATTGAGTTTACGGTTTAGGATTGAACTCTTTCACCTTATATGCATGGCTTAGAGCTTTACGACAATGATGCTCAGTGCCATGATTCAGGTTTATTCGGGGGTTTAGGGTTTAGGGTTTAGGGTATAGGATGTCGAGTTTCAGGGTTCGGGGGTCTGAGGTTTACGATCTTTTCTCTGAGCCGTTTCAAACCATAACCGCGGGCTAACAGCTACCTACCAATACTGTAGATTGATATAAATCCTGCATTACCTTAAGGATCCTGAACTAGGGGGATTCTGGTATACTCCTATTATGGGTAATGCAGGATATATATCATCAACTGTAGTATTCCTAGGGCTCCCTAAACCCTATAAACCCTAAACCCTACACCCTAATCAAGCCTCCAAGAGCCTGTTCGACTTCTTCAGGCTTCTCTACTCGTGGTGTTCGAGTTCGGAGAAGATGCTCCCACCATGCGCCCAAACCCTGAACCCTAAACCCCTAAACCCTCAACCCTAAACCTGATAAACCCTCAACCTTAATCGAAAACCCTTAAATCCTCAACCCTAAACCTCATAAACCCAAAACCCTAAACCCCTAAACCCTAAACCCCTAAACCCTAAACCCCTAAACCTTATAAGCCCTAAACCCTGAAGCCTGAACCCGATCAGGCTTATAAAGCTGGCTTCTCACTTGCTCCATAGTAGGGACAAAGGACGAAAACTCGAAACCTCACGTGAACCGGAACTCCAAGCCCCAAGCCCCAAACCCTAATCCCCATGAAGAGACACCCCAAACCCTAAACCCTGAAACCCTAAACCCCTAAACCCCTAAACCCTAAACCCTATATAAACCCCTAAACCCTACACCCCTAAACCCCTAAACCCAAAGCCCTAAACCCCAATTAGTTTGGGAAGACGAGGTCTTGGGTGTGGCCTCGAAAAAGCCTGCCTCCATGGATGAGATCCTCATGGGATGCGATGTCAAGGAGCAGGGGGTTCTGAGCTTCGGGGGTATGGGTTGGTTTTAGGGAGACCCCCTATATAAGTAAATCGCAAAGCCTCACCCTAGTCCTATCTAGACCCAGACTTGCAAGCAAGCCGCAATTTGTGGTAAGACGGGAGCGCAACTACGCTGTAGAAGGCTCCCAGGTATCGATGCCATGCACTGTGAAGCCTGACAGTGTTTACCCACGGCCTCCAATGTAGTTCCTTTTTGGGGTCTGTTATGGTTTTTTGGTAAGGAATTATGATATAATATCCAAACAGGAGCTACATAGGAGCCCTTGGGTAAGGGCTGGCTCTCACAACTCCGGCGAGGACAGTTGGAGCCTTGGGTACAATGGCTGCGCCTTCTCACCGGATCAGGAAGATGAGGCCGAGTTCGGGGTTTTGAGTCTAAGGTTTACCTTAAGAACCCAAAACCCACCTTTTTGTAGGTTCCTATTATAAGCCCTAATATGGGATTTATAGGGACCAGGGACCCTACAAAAAAGTAGGTTTTGTGTTTAAGGTTTATGGTTTGAGGGTCAGGATTCAGGGTCTACCCAGAGGCCCCAAAGTAGCTCCTTTTTGGGATTACCTTATAGGATTCTAAATATGAAGCCCAAAAAGGAACTACTACTGTATGGGGTGATGGGTACCTTATACTGTAGGATTCTAAATATGAAGCCCAAAAAGGAACTATATACTATGGGGCCCATGGGTAGAGTTTAGGGTTGCGAAGGGCTTTTGGAGTTTAGGAGGTTGGTTTAACTGCCTTCTTCAGCCATCGAACCAATTTCTGCAGGGGCCGCTCCTTCCCGCCCCCCCTTTGCCCCGACAAACCGTAGATTAGGATTTAGAGTTTATGGGGGCTCAGAGACGGTTTAGGGTTTAGGGTTTCGGGTTTGAGTTTAAAGGGGGTCAGAGAGAACAGAACAAGATCTCACATTTCGACCGCAGCAGGAGCAACTTGGGGCTTGGCCGCCTTGACAACATCAGCGGTAATGTAGGGGGCGTACAATACTTGCCTGTACTATTGCGGGGGTTCCTGAACATAAATATAATCTAATGGGCCCCCAAACCCTGTTCTAATTATTAAGGCCCCTACATTACTTGTTTTTTGGCTACGAAGAAATCACTCCAGACGTGTGGATGGGACCCAAAAACCCTATCCTGATCAGTCCACCGAGTCAAAATTCGTTCAGCGCTGGCGCGCTTTGTAGAGCCCCTGTATCAAAGGGCTCCAAGCGGGGGTTGAAGGTAGGTGCTGTAATCCCAAAAAAGGAATCCTTATGTAAGGGATCCTAAATCCTACCTACCTTCATCCCGCCTTTTGAGGCCTCCAATTTGATCAAAATTCTAGACAACTGCATGTAATTAAAACCCTGCGAATCACGACAGCGCCCTTCTAAACCACCAGCCAAGAAGCCACTGCCAAAGCTGTGCAGACTCAAATACGGTGGACGCCGGCTAGCCTGAAGCTGCTGGGCCCAAGGGTTCAGGACGCAAGGCTCAGCCCGTTAGGGTATGGTTATGGCTGCGATTTTAGTTTCTTGCCCTTTTTGGTGTATGCTGCCTTTGATATAGGGATCTCCAATGTGGTATCTGTTTGCTTATCCTTGAGGGGAGTGGAATAAAGGGTGCAATTGCGGTACTTTACGGTTTCCATTTAGGGTTCCTTTCGCGAGTTCGTTTTCAGCTATGAGGGTGTAGGCCTTGGGGTTTGGGATGTAGAGCAGGGTGTAGGTCTGAAGGCGTAGGGCTTATGGACAAAAGGACTTAAAGAGGTTTTGGGATTTACTCGGGCACTGCAGCACCAAGCCTTTCTCAGATCAGAAGCCAAAAGCGATAATCGTGCTGCAGGTACCAGGCAGGGTTTGGGGCAGGGACACCATCACATTTCAAAGGAGCCCCAGCCGTTTGGCTTTGAACCAATACGGTGACGTAGGACATGACGGGCGCCTGCTACATTTTAAGTGTAGCCTGTGGGGTTTGTGGTTTGGGGTTGTAGCAGGATGTCTTCACCCTGTTTTCCAAACCAAAGGCCCTGAATTTTCAACGAAACACGAAACTCCTAATTACCTAAACCCCCAAAAGTAGGTAAAATCATGGCCCAAAACTTCTAAAAATGCTATTATTCTGCATATTTTGGGGGTCTTTTTAAAACCTAAGCCAGGAATCCTATAGTCGAAGCCCCAAAAACGCGTAAGGAAGGGAGATCGAGCGGGCCTTTTGGTGCGCGGCGACGGTACTCTGGTCGTCCTGGTCCCTGGACAGCACCCTTTGGAACCAGGTCTCTCAGAAGCGCCTCCAGCACCCTGTATAAACCCAAACCCTAGAACCCTTAAGCCCTAAACCCTTTTAGGGTTTAGGGTTCTTTCTGAGTCCCGAAGATTCAAACCCTATATTGCCAAAGCCTTATACAGCCCTCAACCCCGAAAACTTCAAGCTCCAAGACCCCATTTCCTAAAAGCAGTTCTAACCGCAACGCACAGAGCTCTACATCTCTTCAGTTGATGATTATTCTCGACATCATGATGGAAGGACCTGCCTTCCTCTCTCTATGTATCTACACACAGTGAGGTACGCTGAGTTCATGTGTAGATATACATATATATATAT
>CAJNDV010020224.1:150174-163366 GCA_905221635.1 Symbiodinium sp. CCMP2456 | reverse complement strand
GGCCTCAGGGTTTAGGGCTTAGGGCTTAGGGCTTAAATTTAGGGTTTAGGGTTTTGGGCTTAGGGTTATTATAGTCTCCATTGTGGTTCCCTTTTGGGGTTACTTTTTAGGATCCTTAATATAAAACTGGTTAAACGAAAAAAGGCACTACAATGTAACTACAAGCCCTAAATCCTAAGCCGCAGCTCTCCGCAGCAGATTGCGTCGGGGGGGTGGGGGAAAGGGGGGCTACCTAGGTCGTAGAGTTCCCTCTCCGCGCCTGCTTAGGGCCGCGGGGCGAGCTCCTGGGCTTCGTTATAAGATTTGGGTAATACATGGGTCGGGGTTTATGGTATGGAGTTTAGGGTTTGGGGTTCAAGATTTGGGCTTTTAGGGTTTAGGGATTAGGTCTTGGAGGGAGTACAGGTGTTGTCCTTCGTGTTTTGTTTTGCGGTATAGAGTTTGTTAGGAAGGTTTGTGTCTGTGTTTGTGTGTGTGTGTGTGTCTGCGCGTGCATGCGTGGATGTGCGCGTCTGTGTATGTGTGTTTGTGTGTGTGCGCGCGTATGTGTATGTTTTGTCTTTGTTTCTACGGAGCTATTCATGTTTGGAGCGTAGTGGGGAATGGGGGAATGGGTTATAGGGACTATTATTAGGGACCTTAAGGGACTATCATAGGGATCCATTCCCCCATTCCCTACTAAGCACCAGACAGTTCATGGTGAATGCCTTAACCCTAAACCCTAAACCCTAAAATCCCTTAAATCCTTAAACCCTAAACCCTAAACCCTAAAATCCCTAAACCCTAAACCCTAAACCCTATTCATGTTTGGGGCGTAGTGTTCTGGATTGCGAGTTGGGAGCTAAGGCATTTCTTAGTGTCAGGCAGGCTCCTGGGGCTCACGGTTACGCAAGTTGAGCTGCTTAGTTTCATATGTTCCATTCTGAGGGTTTCGGGTTTAGGGTTTAGGGTTTAGGGTTTAGGGTTACGCAAGTTGAGCTGCTTAGTTTCATATGTTCCATTCTGCGCCGTTCGGCTTGCGCCTTGGGACAATTTTAATTTGGCTTGGGGCTAACATGTTCGAGGTGACATGCTGGTGGAGGTTCTCATATCACAGTAGTTGTAGCGGTAACCTGAATCATAATCTGGTATCTCATACTCCTCTATGAACACAAAACCCTAAACCCTAAACATAAGATGAACCATCTGGTCGCACGTCGTTTCTGTAGTGGCGCAGTGAAGATGATATTAGTACCAGTTGTTCAGACCCCTGTGTTTTCAAACTAAACCCCAATCCAGAACCTAAAAGTGGATCCTAAACTCCACCGAAGCCAAGCCAACAAAGCAACAGTGTCCGCAGCTTGAAACCTGAAGTAGAGAGGCTTCTGGTATACATATATGCGCATGCATGCCTATATATATACACATACACATATATATATATATATATGTGTGTGCATGTATGTATGTATGTAATGTAATGTATTGTATTGTATTGTATTGTATTGTATTGTATTGTATTGTACTGTACTGTACTGTACTGTATTGTATTGTATTGTATTGTATTGTATTGTATTGTACGTGCACATGTACGCATGCGCGTAGAGTAAGTTTGTATGTGTGCACATCTGGATGGATGGATGGATGGATGGATGGATGGATGGATGGATGGATGGATGGCTGGAGAATGTATAGACGCACATGATGCACGTAACCGTTTCCTTTCGTACAAAATCATTGCAATGCTCTCTACCAGCACAGGAATCTAAACCTTAACACTTGTGCTGAGCAGATCAACTATGGTTAGTTGCTCCTGCTCACAGTGTTCCCACCCATTAGAGCAGATGCAGATCAATTTCAGGACAAGCCCTCGTGCGATGCGGGCTTATCGGCCTATTATCCATGTCAGCACTTAAATGTGAGCCCGCTTTCAGTTCACAAGAACGCACATGCCGATGTAGCTATACAATGTGTTACTTCATAATGAGCAGTAGCAGGCTTCAACCGCACACAGACACACACACACACACACACGAAACATTCGAACACACACGCAAGAACTCTCGTTAGATACTTTAGAACTATCCGACGTATCACCCAGAATGTTTTCGATATTATTTGTATTGCATGAAACATTTCTGAGACTCAGAATAGAAGCCCCGCTTTGCATACCCAGAACGTTTCCTATATGGTCAATAATCCCAACAGTAGCATTTCAGACCCGCTAGTTCCCACAAAACCCATTCAGTCCTGAAAGCACACATTGCTGTAACCCGGCTGCGAATGCCAGTCTGGTTTGCTGAAGCAATTGCAAGTCCTTACCATCCTGTCCACCATGTATGCCCTCAGCCGTTCGTTTCGAAGTTGTTTCATGTACTTTCCATGGGTGGATGTGCCACGTCTTGGGACGGGACCTGGTGCAAGCAGGTATTTAGATCTACCCCACAAGCCTAGATTTTAAGCCGACCGTGTGTTTGATTCATAGCCCCTGATGCAATCCATAGTGCATATCCCTACTATCACCAGGCCCCACATTCCCTGCTTGTCGGGGCATTGCGAGGAACCTAATTCGTTTGCTGCATAACGCCGTCAATCCCGATCAGTTCGATGCTAAAGCTTGTTCGTCACCCATGAGAGCCTGTCTTTTGCGAAATTGGCAAACACACATCGTTGAGAGGGTTGGTGTGCATATAGATGCTGACCGTACTTGCATGTCGAGAAAGACCTATGTCCACACGGTAATCAGCAATAGCGTAGCATGTTGTGGGTTACCTGGTGCTGACAATCACTCAGCTGAAGGTTCCATACTTCCCGTCAGTTTTGTCATTTTATATAGGACATATTCGATATCTTGTTTTTGCCTGTTTTCTCTGCACAACCGAAAATCATTCACACGAGTGAGATTGGATCTGAGACTCTGACCAGCTGATAGTACCTCGCAGGTCGAGAAACTAAAGCAGAAGCACGAACACGGTGAGGACAGGGCATAGGTTTGCGTTGCAGGTAATTGGGGTGCAGGGAGGAGTGCGGGGCCGCATTGTTCCCTAATCTACAGATTTAGAAACACCTGCTGACCTTGGGGGATGGAACATGCCGGGCTTCGTGTTGTCGATACACGCTGTTACTGCAGGCACTGCGCTGGACCGCCAACTGAATCTCCAATGCCCTGTCCAGGAGCTGGACACCTTGCAGATGGAGAAACTGCAGAAAGGTCCAGAAATTGCGTGTAGCACTCAGGTGCGTATCAGTCACAGTAATATTGTCTGGACAAGTACATGAGAAGAATGCTTGAGCTTCACATCGCCCAGGCGGAAACTTGCAGAGCTGCAACTCAAGAAGGCAAGCACGGCGGCATGCTGCGTGCCAATATGTGCCTCTTTACTGTCAAGCTCTGGCATTCGGAGCCTTCGGGCCTTCTGGGTACTTATTGATTTCTGTGGGCTCCTTTCCATTGCAGACGAGTGTTACTCGTCCTGTTCTTTCTTCGTGGCATGGATATAGCTCAATCGGTACCTACTGTAGTTGCCGCTGCTGTCATTGCTGCTGCTGCTGCTGCTGCTGCTGCTGCTGCTGCTGCTGCTGCTGTCATCATCATCATCATCATCATCATCATCATCATCATGCTCATGCTTGTTGTCTACATCACTCACTAACATGATCCCCGCTACTCTTTTGCCTCATCCACGGAGGGAGGTTTGCTTTACGTGAGTATTGGGTTTTCGAGCGTAGCATTAGCAGCCGAAGCAAGCGCACGGGGTAACATGCTAATGCTGTTCACGTGGCTTCCATGTCAGTAATGTCGCCCTGTTTCCGAGAGGTTTCGACCACTGATTCTCTTGTGTTCTCCATGGCTTGCCAATACCGGAGGAATTCGAGGATTCTTACTGCTGCCTCCACTGCCTCCACTTCCGGGTCGAGACAAGTTCTTGCATGTCTCGAGGCGCTCCAGAGCGCGACCACCTTCAGCGAGCGCCAGGATTGACAGCCAGTATCCGGGAAGCTTGCAACCACTTCAGCAACATGTGTCGGACTGTTGGACCCGTGTGTGGCTGCTCGTCGGCTACTCCCAAATCCGTGCCCTGGTTATCATCATAGTTATCAGGGGTCAGTGCTGTTGTTGTAACGTCTACTTGCTGAAAACAATTGCCAACTTAAGCATTGCGAATGCTGCCACACCTTCCATCGTTTGTAACACTACTACTTTTGGTGAGTGCCACTACTGCCTGCTGTCAGTGCTTCTGCTGCTGTGACCGCTGCAGCAGCAGTCCTGCTTCTACTGTGTTGCCATTGCCATCGCTGCCAGTCTGTTGCCGCTGCAACCGCAAATGCTGCTGCTTGCCTTCCTTGTACTGGGACCACCGACAAGAGCAGCTTGTGATGACCAAGCTGGCATGTCAACGAATATCGACGCAATAGCTATCGCTGCAAAAATCACCTGCACCGTAGACGGCTGCCATCGTAGGAGTTGCTGCCCGAAAAGAAGCAGACAAGAACCTTGACGTAGTCAAGTATTGCCAGTGGCGCAACGTCAAGCGGAAGCACTTCTTCGACACTGTTTGCTTCAGCCCGATGGGTTTCTGCAGGACGCTGGAAGCCCTGAGCCCTGGGACAATCTTCAGGAGAGGGCCGTGGGAACGGGCGTCGGCACCTCCATGGGCCACAGCGCCTAAGTTCTCGACGCGTGCAGGAGGTTGACGGGGTGGTTTGGATGTTTGAGTCTTGAGCCGCGCCAAATGAAAGTGTGCTACGACATGAGGAGATGCAGAAGCCGCCCACGGAGGCCAGGCCGTTGTGGTTATCCGTGCTGTGCTTGAACATGTTTGGGGGAACAGAAGGAAAAAGGGCAATCAACATATGTTTCTGAGCTCGGACAACCCTCCCAAGATGCTCTCCAGGCGCCCTCTCTGGGAACTTCTGTCACGATGGGAAGGAGCCTCGCTATTTTGTTGACTGGCTTGTACGTTGAGGCTGCCAGTCTGCGTTGAATTGCGTTGAGGCGTGAGATTGTGGCAGCAGCTGTAACACTGTAGGGCCGGGGCGTAGTGTAGGGTGAGTCTCCGAGTCGAGCCACTCAGGTAGCTCTTCACCAAGGTTATGCTCTTGGAGAGAACTGTCGATCGAAGATTAATACATGGGAGGTGGTTTGGCTTCCCGTGCCGAGAGTAGTGGTGATGACGATGTCGTCATCGTTGCTGCTGTGGCTTTGGTGGTAGCGCTGGCGGTGGTTCTGCTGCTGCTGCTGCTGCTGATGCTGCTGCTGCAGCTGCTGCTGCTTTTGTTTTTGTCGCCAGTCGTGGTTGTGGTGAGGCTGGTGAGCTTGCAGTTGCTGCCGACGGGGGGTCATGATTGTCGCGGAATAAACGGGAAAGGCTAGAATTGTTCGTGCGGAATTTCATGACTCGTGTGATGTTCAAGCAATCATCCACTCCCCCTCGCTAAAAGTTTGAAGTCAGTCGTATCGCAAGGCATTTTCCCTCTTAGACTTCTCAGAAGCTCCAGGACTCCACTCAGAGCTCCGCGAGAGACGCCGCTCTGGAGGTTGGAGGGAAGGGTCACGAGCTCGAAGAGCTCGAAGAGCTCGAAGCGGTGAAGCCTCGAAGTCTTGCCAGGCCGAGCCCCAGCGAAGGTCTCAGACGGGAGCCGAGCCTGGCAGAGAGAAGGAGTGATCACAATGAAGCCAAGCTCTGTCAGGAGAGCAACTAGGGTTACACCTGGACATCGCAAATACAGCTAACAGCTTGCCAGCTGTGGTCGTCCAGGCCTTGAGTTCACAGCCACTTCGGACCGAATTGCCTGCTCTCCCCTTCTGAAAAATCTCGTTCCACTACTATGATCGATTTGCTCTGAACATTCCGTCGCTAATCGGACCCGATGTCGATTGCTCAGACCCCTGAGGCACGGAGCCAGCCGAGCCCCGGCCACGGCATTGGTTGATTCTGGTTGGCCGTTTGAGGCTTCGGAATTGCAGGGTGTCTGGTGTTTACTTTTCCTATTGAACCGCATGGCCCCATCTCTTTCCGGAGCCAAGATAGTGTCAGCTTGGCTCCAGCAGAATCCGAACCTTTACCCCTCTCGGTCGGATCCCTCTCCGGTTTGGGGTCCCAGGTCAATGATGATGATGAGTGGCGGCTGCGCGCCGAACGTGAATGCCTGAGAAGGGCTTCAGGTTGAATGCTGGCTCCTGCACGCAAAACCTTGGCCGAATGGATTTTTTTTTGCGAGCACTTCTCCTTCAAATTTTGAAACATGCATTTCCATTTCGGCAGTACCACTCCCCCCAAAAAAGTTCGAAGAAAACTGTAAAACCAGCAACGTTTGCAGAGAGACAGCACAAAGATACATATTAAACCATGTAGAAGAAGCAAACAAACGAACACAAGAGTACAGAGCAGCCCGGAAAGAGAAAAGGCGTGGCGTCAGAAATGCAGGAAGAAGATGGAAGAAGAAGTGATCACATGCGATGTGTGTAATGGCATTATTGGAAAATACAAGAAAGCACAACTGGAAATATCAAACTCATCATCGTTTTGAAGACACTCGAGGATCCAGGTTTTGAAAAAATAGTCGTAAACTAAACCTGATGATATCAAAACCATAGATGGGAAGGAAAGATCTACAACTTTGTAGAATTACATGTTTATATACCCTGCAGGTGGAAACACAATTTCGACAAAATAACAGCATTTAATGCTTGTCATGAGACAATCAGCTGTGGCGAACGATGATGAGATAATATTTCAATTTATTAGATCATCATCGGCTTGAGACTGTTGGTATATCTTACTTAGAAATCATAGAACACGGCCGCATGGCATTTTAAGTTTGGTTTATCCTAAGGGGGTATTCGGTATCGGGGTAGATGATGGGCAATATGTGGGAATATGGCGGGATGTGTTGGTCTGTGTTGGTGGGTATTGGAATGGTCTAGGCAGGGTGGCCGGTAGGGTGATACTGCTACCAGAATCGAAACGCAGATTTCTAACAAAACAGAATTACTCTCATTTGGGATGTTGCAATGCCTCATCCGGATCAGGGCTTTGACCCTGGACCAGCCGGTGATGCCAGAGCCCCAGGTAAGTCTGAATCATCCGGATTCTTGGATGGCTCAGTCTGAGTGGCGGAAGGATCAACGAATTCCCGTCATTTTCTGCATCAGCCGAGCGGTAGCTAGCGTTGGTGTCGTGGCAGATCTTCGCCCCAGAGCCTCCAAGCCATCCAAACCATGGAGAGTGCGCCACAGAATCCCAGCCGAGAGCGGCCCGAGATGCCCCAGGCCATGACCTTCCAGCCGATGCGATGGCCCCAAAGGGGTCGAGATGGAACGAGGGTTGCGACTAGGCTTGGTCCTTTCTTCGCAGTGTTCCCAGGTCCTCCATGCAGCCGATGCATCAGATGGAGATGGCGGTTTCCGATATGCCCGCGGCAGAGGACCAGGGTTCTTGCCGTGCGTTGTGTCGCACCTCCACATTGAGCCGGGGAAGCCTGCAGGAAACGTGGGACGTTTGCTGGGAGTGGGTCCAAAACGGCTACTGCCCGAGAGGGGAGACGTGCAGGCACACCGGGCAAAGCGTTTGTTTGTTTGTTTGTTTGTTTTGTTATTTGTTTTTCACGTTGTCTATGCGTTCTTGCCTACTTGCTTGGTTGGGTGTTTGTTTGTAAGTTCGTTTGTTTCTTGTGTCCCCGTTTGTTCCTTCGTTTGATGGTTTGCTTGTTCGTTGTTGAGTGAGGGAGTGAATGAGTGTGCGTGTGTGTGTGTGCGGGCTTGTTTGTCTCTGTGTGTACACCTCTGTGTCTGTGCGCGCTGTCTATGCCTGTCTGTTTGCATTGTCTGTACGTGACTCTCTGAATCTGCGCCTCGCTCCTCTACTCTGATCTGACCTCTTCTCTTGTGTGCGACTAGTCCATGCGCCATTGTGCATAAGAGAGTCGATGTGCAATAGTTTGCAAAACCTTAAAGTGGCTGACTAGCCACTTAACAGACAGCTTGAAGTCTGCAATAGCGGTGGCCCCATGCCTGCCCAAGTGGGCCTTCAAGTGGGTGGGTGTGCATGTGCCTGTTCTGCGCCACCTTTCGGAACAGAAGGGAACAGAAGGGGAACGATAGAGCTAGTTGCTTCAATCACTCGCGAGGGAGCAATGTCCACCAGGAATCAACAGAAGCATGTGATGTGTAGTAGAGCTTAGTCAGAGTTCGCAGAAGCGCGACAAAAAACGTGTCTGTTGCAAGTGTCGAAGATGTTGAGTAGTTAATGGACCAGTTCAGCAGGTGAATGGAGAGCGCCTTCGAATGGTAGCAAAGAAGGGCGCAAAAGTTAAAGCATCAGATGCCACCGCCGGCCGGAGTGGGGTCGGGAGATCGGATATGCTGCAAAGAGAATGCAAAATCGTATAATCAACACATAGACAGTGACAGGATGTACAAGGGTGTGAGGTTACTTCAGTTGTTCACATTCCAGAGGAGCGGGCTGCCGGATTTTGAAGCTGCAGCGAACGATGATTCAGCAGACAGCCTGAGAGGAAAACTGTGTACCCCTGACTTCTTTTGTAGGCCTCCAGGAACAGCATTCATTGCTACTGTCAACGAGCCGGAAGGTGGCAGCACCCTCCGCTGCAGCTGCCGAACGGAAGCGCCGACCCTAGTGCCCTAGTTTAGGGAGAGGAGGATTGAGGAAGCCGGCCGTTGCCTGACCGTAGTAAGGGAGCGAGCTGGACCTTAGAGTGCCCACTTAAGGGTATGATAGCCTTTGCGAGGAGGCAGCAGGGCACAAAGTGGTTTGTGGGTGCTGTGTGAGCGCGAAGTTAGAGTCTTCACAGGAAAGGTTGTTCCGTCGCTTGTGGCCAGGCATCCTCTTCTGGCAGGGCAGCGAGGTGTCGGGAAAAGGGAGGGGGAGGGATCTTCCAGCTTAGGCTCAAACTTTGGACGCCCTCAACTTCCTAAATCCTTTGCCCACACTTGTCAGCCGAGTATTCCTCGGACTCACCTGTTGAAGCACAGGCTGCGCAAAGCGGCGAAATGGTCGTCATGGCGGCAAGGGGCCTAATGTGTTTGGGTATCATAGTGGTGCAGCAATGATCAGAAACAGGATTTATACAACAACACGAAGAAGCATTCATGCCGTCGTGCATAGTATGTTTTTGCTTGCTTGTCCTGGCGGCTTCTGCTGGTACTATGTCTACCACAACAACAGGGGAGGATTATGTCTCTCTGTACATATCTCTGCTTACCTGCACGGCTATGTCCATGTACACACACACACACAGGCAGTTCTGCATTAGCTTGTCGAATGCCTTTTGAAAACAGTGCCGTGTATTTGTATGTTCGCTATGATCTTTGTAATGGAGACTTTCTACATAGGTATATGTATTGTACATACTTCAGTTACACAAAACGCACCCGTCTGACTCGGGTGTATTGATCACAGTTGTGGCTTTCACCTGGTCAGTTCCGACAATGAGTGCACCTGCATATCCTACATACAATATACATATATAAAAAACAATATATATATATATATAAATATGCATATACGCAGATGCAGATCAACTCTGTTTGACCCCACAGATAGAAAGACAGCCCGCTAGACACATGGATAGATAGGTAGGTAGATAGATAGACAGGCAGATAGGTAGACAGACAGATCAGACAGATAGACAGATTAGGTAGTTTAGATAGACAGATAGATCGATGGATAGATGAGATAGATTAGATAGATGAGGTTAGACATATAGATAGATAGATAGATAGATAGATAGATAGACAGATAGATTAGATCGATGCTAGATAGACAGACAGACAGACAGACAGACAGACAGACAGACAGACAGACAGACAGACAGACAGACTGATGGATTGGGCCACCGACAGATGGGCAAGCCAGTGTTTGTTTTTTAACCCCTATACCTTTTACAATTGAACAAAACTCCTTTGTCGCAAACTACACTACATCATATTTTCTTATATTGTATAACATGCTTCCTTGCCGTATTTCTGCCGCATATACGATATGTATGGTACTACTGCACTGTCATACGCCACCAACCACGACAGCCCACAGGAACACTCTCACCCAATCCAAGAGAGCTCTCCAACAGACCAACCGCCAGAAACCACTGCACCTCTGCTGCCAACCTGTGACACCTGTAATCCATATAGTTAATAACACGAGCACAGAGGCGACAGGTATTCAGTTTGCAGTGCTGTGTTTATGGCAACTCGTGCAAAGGCACCTGGACATCTATGCATGTTTCTCTACACAATATGTCTGTGTCTATGTATATAGACGCATACAGCTATCTATCTATCTATCTACCTAGCTAGCTACCTATCTGTATATCTATCTATCTGTCTATCTATCTATCCATCCATCCATCCATCCATCCATCTATCTATCTATCCATCTATCTACCTATCTATCTATCTATCTATCTATCTATCTATCTATCTACTCTATCTGTCTGTTTGTTTATACAGATAGATTGAGAAACAAGGAATGCTACGATCCTGATTTTGCTGTCTGCTGCATAGTGCAATTTGCGACATGTTCTAGGGGTCTTCGTTGTGCTCTGTGACATGACATGCATTGCTCCATGTTTTAGCCCGTAGTCTGGACAGATACGCAGTCTGCTCGGATGTTCTGGGGAGTTTACTTCGAGCTGGGTACAGGGCCGTGCGGATTCAAAGACAGCTCCCAACTCGCAGTGCAGAGGCGAGGTCGAACCATGCCTTATCCACATGTTTTATATCACTGCGTGGAGCATCTCAGGTTCCTGCCGGAGATTTCGGCGGCATGCCCTGCAACGGAGGCCTGGAGCCGGCAAACTGTCATCAGCATCGTACCATGCACGCTTTGCCTTGTGTGCCTGCTACAGCCACTTGGAGGTCCGGTCAACTTCAGTGGCCCCTACAGCGGCGACGGCGTTAGCTTCGTCGGTCAGGGCGGATGCTGCGGCTGTGGAGGGTGCTGTGGAGGCTGCCCCGGCTGTGGTGGTTGCGTGCCATGTGGCGGCTGCTGTGGATGCGGACCGGGTTGTGGAGACGTGTGCATGGGTGGGCCCTGCACGCCTTGTGGGCCCTGCACGCCATGCGGCTGCGAAGGCAGCTGTGGCTGTGGATGCCCCGTCGGCGGCTGCGTGACCGGCGGCTGCATGCCTTGCTCAGGTCCTTGTGGGCCAAGTTGCCCAGGTTGCGGGCCTTGCGGGCCTTGTGGCGCCTGTGGCAATGGCTGCAGCCTTCCATGTGGTGCTCTAGTTCCAGACAGCCCCACGTTCGAAGGCGGGAGCGAATCTTTCACACTCAGCTCAAGTCAGCGCTGAGATCCTTACAGTTACGAGTCCTGTGCTGGACTCGGTTAGTCCTTACTATGTTGTAGTCTCCTAAAGCCTCGCAGAAATGCTGCATCCTTGTTCTGAGAATCACACAGTTCTGCATTGATACACGCACTGATATCAATTCTTCCGCCAACTCGTCAGTTGGCTCCAGCCCGCAGCCCTTTGAAGCCCGCCTTCACCCTGCAAGCAATCCTAAATTAAAGCCCAAACTCAGCCTGCAGAGGCGCCCGCAAGGAAGATGGCAGCCCGGCGGCGCGATGAGGCCGAGGTCCAGGTGCTCAGAATCCAGGGAAGGGACGGGACCCAGGGTCTGGGAGCGGTTCAATTCTTGAGCACCTACGGATGGCTCAAGGTCATTGCTCCACGCTCTCCTGTGGTCATCAGGTGGGATTCCGTTGCCTGAGTGTGCTTCGAGCCCGTCGGCTGACAATGAAATTGCTCGCTTCGTGTGGCTTTGCCCTCCACCATGCCGCCGATGGGCGTCGGGCAAATGTGCAGCTTCGAATTCTTAACAAAATGCTCTCGATATGGAGATCCATAGCCTTAGCTCTATTCCAGGGCATAGTTTTGCTTTGGTGTTTTAGCCTTGGCTAAGATGCCGAATTTTTGGCTATCGCGCGGGCAGCAGAGATTTGCACATGCACCGTCGGCAGGTGAGCGCATCTTAAGCTGTCGGAATGACTGTTAAGTTGTCCTGACTTGCTGGCCGGTCACTTTCAGACGGCCCCACACTGGTCACGGAAGTTGCTTCGAAGTGTCTGGAGTTCTACAACATAGCTAGCTGCTGACGGGAAAAGCCCAGTGTAATCTTGATGCAATACGACGTTCAATACGATAACATGCTATGTGTTGTCTCAGATAACCAGCATGGATGTAGGGAAAATGACAAGCAAGACAGTCAGTTCAGAAAACAAGACAGTAATACGACACGGGCATGTTGACATGTTGGTTGTTTGAAGGAATATCAAGAGGAAGTTGTGGGATTCCACAAGCACTTCTCGGTCTATAACTAGGTAGGCACGTAGGTCGATCGGTCGGTCGGTACGTCATATTCCGGGGTGCACTCTCACCGACACATGCATACATATGTACATACAGGCACACATGCACAATATGTTTTGTATATAAACATATGTATAAAGGTATGCGTGTGTATATATATATATATACACAGAGGTATTTTTATGAAGTAAAGTATTAACGATGGCCTTTCCCCCCTCCACTTGGGTCCCCCGGCCTGGCTTTGCAGAATCCTTGGGCTACTTCGGTTCAGGTCTTCTGGTTTAGCGTAGCGACCATTGCATCAGAGCCTGCCAGCCGTGTCTCCAAAATCGACAGAGTCATTGCTTTAGTGTGAGGTTGCTTTATTGTTACGGTTCTGCCGTACTATTGGTGTAGTTCAAAGGGCGTTGGGCCTTTCACACGAGAGCCACTTCCCGAAACCTATGCACGAAGTGCCGGAGTTCAGCTTTGTTGAAGCATACAACTTGGAGCATGAGACTCCGGAGCTGAAGGGTTGTAGCAGTCTTGCAGTCTGAAAGCCTCACTGCCCGCCGCTGCTACAACGACGACGTATGAAGTAGGCGTAGAAGTCTCGTACAGGTAGCAGTAGCAGTAGCAGTAGCACTGGCAGTGGCGGTGGAAGTAGCAGGAGCAGAAGCAGTGCGACGACGACTGCCATTACCACTACTACCAGTCCCAAAACGACGACGACTACAACTACTACGACTAATGCTCCTACTCCTGCTCCTCCTACTCCTACTCGTACTCCTACTACTACTACTACTACTACTACCATCATTACCACTACCACTACCACTACCACGACCACGACCACGACCACGACCACGACCACTACCACTACCACGACCACGACCACTACCGC
>CAJNDV010020224.1:121851-137413 GCA_905221635.1 Symbiodinium sp. CCMP2456 | reverse complement strand
GCTACCCCCTTTCGTTTGGCCCCTATAAACTCCCTAGATCCTCCACTACATAGAGTCCCTGAAGCTCTATATGGAACAGGAATAAAAGGCTAGCAGCAACCTTGTAAGACAGCTATAAGCCACTGGGCATCGTACCTCTAAGCCCTAAAACCCAAAACATCCCCAAACCCCAAAACCCTAAATTCTTGAAGCCAGAATCAAAACATCCCCAAACCCAAAACCCTAAATTCTTGAAGCCAGAATCAGACCCTAAACCCGGAAAGGCGGATGGCGGCAGATCTCGCAGGCTGCGACTTTCTGGTCCGAAAGATCTTTCGAGCCCTTAAAAGGGTTTTGGGTTTAGGGTTTAAGGTCCCATGTAACAGCAACCGTGGCGGAGTCTTAGGCCTTGTTTGCACGTAAGGGCTTTGGGTATTATAGAGGCCGTAAGGGCCTTAAACCCTAAATTCCCTAAGCGGTGGAGTTATGTGATTGGTACAGACCCCAAAAGAAGGGTCTAGTCAGCGGGTTACGGCTTTGGAGGTTGCAGTCTTTGGCTATGGTAAGACTTGGGATTCGGGTTTCAGGTTTGGGGGGTTAGGTTTAGGGGTTTAGGGTTTAGGGTTTTCCGTGGAGCGCCAGGCTTAGAGTTAAAAAGCTCCGATCTAAGAGCATGGTCCTCTAGGCCCGGGGCGCCCTTGGGGTTGGAGCCCTAACAGCTGACACCCAAAGCGCCAGCTTAGGGACACCCCACACGTAAAGCCTTCGGCTGCAGGGACAGTTTAGGGTTTAGGGTTTAGGGTTTAGGGTCAACCGTTAGCCTTTGATCCCAAAGCCCAAACCGTAGACCATGCGAAAGGGACGACGACCGTGGCCGCGACGACCGTGGCCGTGATCGAAGTCGTGACCGGCGACGGGATCGGGACGATGTGACTGTGCCGCAAAACCCACCGGCCCCCTCTTACTAGAGACTGGCCGTCCTACTCTACAGGTGCTTGGGACGCTTTGGGAAAGAGTTTCGGAATTTGGGTTTGCGGATTAAGTTTTAAGGGGTGGGGGGATATCTTTGGGTTGCACGTGGCTTGAGGGACTGCAATGTCTACGAGGTGGCCTTAGGGTCTTTGTTAGCGGCCTAGAGTATTTTGATCAGGGTGCTTACCCCTAAACCCTAAACCCTAAACCCTAAAACCTAAACCGTCTTGATCAGGGTGCTGACTGCTCACGATGGTTGGCGATTCAGTTTGAAAGCCTTCAGCGCTGCACAAGGCCAGTGTGTCTATACAAAACCAGAAGCCCGCCCCTTCCGATAGATGTTCAAGCAAGTAAGTAAGTAGGTAAGTAAGTAAGTAAGTAAGTAAGTAAGTAAGTAGGTAAGTAAGTAAGTAAGTAGAGAAGTAAGTAAGTAGGTAGGTAGGTAGGTAGGTAGGTAGGTAGGTAAGTAAGTGAATAAGTAAATGAACATGAAGCTGATCACACGGCTCCTTGCCGTAAAGAAAGGGGATTTTTTTAAGTTAAGGGTCGCCAAATCCGGGCTTTCGCAGTCTCGACCTTTTCCTTTACCAGGGCCGTGTTGAAAGTCGAGGAGGCTATGTAGGGGCCTCAATAACTACCTATATGATTCTGGGAACCCCTTATTACAATTTTAGTATAAGCTACACCAAAAACCGTATTTTAATGATAAGGCGCGAGCCAGGGCGGAAGGGGTGCTTCGGGGCTACAGCAGGATGTTATATAGCCTCCTGAGCACATGGCTTCAACTAAGCTGCTCAGCCCACAAGCCCTGAATGCTCAAACCCATGAACCTGGGCCTTTCTAAAGTGAAAGGGATGGGTTTAGGGTTTAGGGTTTAGGGTTCGGATTGAAGGATTCACCAGGGTCCATGTGCCTATATTGTATACACACTGGACCCCAAAGTTATGATGCAGGAACATGCAGGAACTTCTCTAAGGCCAAAGTACTGTTGTGGATATTTTTCTTAGCGTTCTTCTGGTTGGCTCTTTAGACTTTAACTTTTTGGGTTTCTATATGAACTATAATATTTGGGGGTAAAAGTTTAACTTTTAGGAAGGGTTTAGAAGTACGCCAAGTTTTATAGAGTCCATAGGCCGAGAACATGGGTTTGTCGCTGAGGATCGAGGTCGCGGACGTGATGACCGCGGCCGGGACCGCGACGATCGCGCATGCCTGGCGAAGTTGTCGGGTTTCTAGACCTTTAACCCCTAATGCCCTAGGGATCAAAATAGCCCAAAAGCCTTATATAGTATAGTCTTTGGGCCCAAAAGCCTTAATATATGAGTCCTTAGATCCCTAGGGATGTAGGGGCCTTCATAATTGCCTACATTATTTTGGGGGGGTTCCTTATTAGAATTCTAGTATAATGGGCCCCAAAGCCCTATTCTAATTATTACGGCCCCTATATTCAGCCCTGAAAGCCTCAAAACCCCATATCCCCTCGTCTACAATCATATACCCCCCCACTCTGTAGATGAGAGACAAAGGAACTGCCTGGGTAGCTGTTCCGAGAAGGTCTTCTTAGCCGGCTGAGTGATGCATCCGTCACAGTTGGAGGGAAGCCCCAAAAGGGTTTAATGTAGGAGCCTGAAATAAAAAGAATAGCATAGTGTTTTGGGGTTTTTGGTAATATAGCTATAATAAGGAACCCCCTTTAAAATAGTAATAGTATCTATAGTTTTTGTCTTTTCAGCTTGTATATTAGGGCTTATTAGCCCCCGAAGACCAAGACATCCTCCATCCTGTAGCCAGGAAAGGTTTGCGCCACAAGCCAAGATGTACTTCAAGCCCCAAAGTAACCCACCAACAGTAGGTAGAATAATGGCCAAAACCCATAAAGGGCTATTATTCTACATACTTCCGGGGTCCAGGAAAGCCTTAAATCCCAAAGCCATAAGCTTAAGAACCGGAAGCCCAACAACTGGCGAGACTTGACCCCTAAACCCCAATAAACCCCAAACCCTAAAACCCTAAACCACCCACAAAAAATCGAACCTATGGAACCCTAAACCCACAAACAAAAAACCTAGAACCTATAGAACCGTAAACCCACACAACAAGACCTAGAACCCATAGAACCGTAAACCCTAAACTGCCTGAAACCAACCCTCAGCCGGCCTGAAACCCATGTGCTAACGTCGAGGTCCGAAGACTTGATTCGGCGGGTTTGGGCTTTAGGGTATACCTTAAGAACCCCAAACCCACTTTTTTGGTAGGTTCTTATTATAAACCCGAATCTGGGAGTTATAGGGACCCTACAAAAAGTAGGTTTTGGGTTCTTAAGGTAGGGTTTAGGGTTAAGGGTATAGGGTTAAGGGTATAGGCTTTAGGGTTTAGGGTATAGGGTTCATAGAGTTAAGGGTATAGGGTTTAGGATTACGGGAATAAGGTTAAGGGTTTCGGGTTTAGGGATTAGGGTTTAGCCTAAAATCTGTGGTTACCCCAAACCCCAAGCCCTGAACCGTACTGCTAACCCCTTATCCCTAAACACTACCTCCAGTCTCCCCTTCTCGTAGTGCCCCTTTTTTGGGCTATACCTTTAGGATCCCAAAAGAAGGAACTGCAATGGAGACTATAAGTACTTGGAGGATCATGGGACTTGGTAAGTACGTTTATAAGTCCCTCAATTGGGGTTATAAGTATAGGTACCTTAATTATAACCCTATCTTACTATAAGTCCCATGATCCTTTAAGTATGGGTTTTTGAGGTCCTTGACCCCATGGTGAGCCCAGCGCCAGGAGCGCCGGCGCGAGCGGCAACGCGAGCGGTCGGAGTGGGGAGCTCAAGTGCTGGACTCCTTGGGACCCACAGGGTCCAAAGTACCTATGTAGTAGAATGTGGTCTTTCTATATTAGGAATTGTTATAATGATTTGGGGAAGTATGCCCCATAACAGTACCTAGGACCCTTTGGGGGAGAGTCTGTAAGGTCTTCTGGCGGTCTTCAGTCACGGCTTTCAGAACTGGGTTAAGGGACTTTCAGGATTTCAGCGCTTGTAGAGTGTCTGTGCGGCTTTTGGATGGGGTCTGGAAGTCTCTAGGCTTTTCTCAGCGTCAGGGTCTGCCTAAGGTAGTAGTTCCCTTTTTCGGTCATTGTTCAGGATGCGCAACATAAACTGGGTTGAACAGAAAAGGGAACGACAATGGATACTATAATTATATAGATAGGGTTCTTTAAGCGCAACACAATCAGTGCTGAAGAGGTCTGCAGCTTAGGGATGTATGTTGCCAGGGTTTGCGGATAGACCCTAAAGCCTTTAAGCCTGCGCATTCTAGACACCAAACGCGAACTCTAAAGTGCCGTAAACCCTGGCGCTGTTGGGTTTTAGGAGCAGTAGTTCCTGTTATCATTTGTGCTTGTGTCTCTCCGGTGTCCTCACGTTTGGTTCGTAGAAGCCTACCCTGATTGAACCCGTGATCCCGAGAACCGTACAGTGTGTCGCCGAAACGAATACCCGAAATTCGAAACGCATGTTTGTATCCATATATGTATCCATATATGTATACATATATATATATATATATATATATGTGTATATATAGATATGTATGTATACACATATTTGCGAGTGAAATGGGTCTGAAGTATTAAATCCTTTGCTGTACCAGACTCGTAACCCCCAGCCCTAAAGCGCTGAGCCCTAGGCATTTACCCAGATTCCAGAAACCTGGATCCGACTTAAACCTGTTGAATCCCAACGGGTCATAGGTACTACGGCTGATGGACAAAATCCTGCATGACCTTATATACCTAAACTATGGGATTCATGGTACTCTACTATATTTGGGTCATGCAGGATTTTGTCCATCAGCAGTATCATGGGGATACTTGCCCAAATCATAATAGCGAATTGCTATCATAGAAACCCTACATTCTACTTTATATAGGTACTTAGGGCCCTCTGAGAACGTGAGTTTCAGAACATGAGAGAGGCTGATGTCGTCCCGTACTGTGAATACTAGGATCAGTACTATACAAGAACCCTTCCGAAACCCAAATGCAGGATCTCTGGAGCCAGAGGTCACGACCCTGAAAAGGCATTATAGAGGTCGGCATGCTATTCCTTAGGGTTCCTTACATATTTAAATAGCTACCTTACAATATGTCCGCAAACCCTGTTCTAATTACTAAAGCCCCCATACCCAAGAACCCTTACGTAACCCTGATAGACCCCATTCCAAAAGAACCCTTGAAGGGCAGGCAACCTAAGACCCGCTGATTTCAGGTGTAGGGTCTAGCGCCCGGTTTCGCACTAACTTCGTAACCTCGAAGTGTGAATATTTCATGCTAGTTAAACCCTAAACCCTAAACACAAAACCCTAAACCCGAAACCCTATACGTTTTCCATTACGGCAGGTCTGGTAGCCCCAAGCCGCGGGGAAAGCGCGGAGACAAGTCACCTCGGATGTTTAGGGTTTAGGGATTAGGGCTTTCAGGGTTTAGGGTTTAGGGTTTAAAGTGCTTACCTGAATCCCCCCAGAAGTAGTTACAAAAATGGCCCAATTTCTACAAAGGGCTATAATTCTACACAGTTTTGGGATCCAGGTATGTAGGGTTTAACATTAGGGTTGAGGGCTTGTTTGTTACGTAAGCCCTAAACCCTAAACCCTAAACCCTAAACCGCTAAACCCTAAACCCTAAACCCTAAACCCTAAACTCCTAAACCCCTAAACCCTAAACCCTAAACCCTAAACCCTTAAGAGCTTGCTCGAACCCTCGGGGTCGAAGGGAGCCAAGTCGTCGGGCTTCCATACGGTTTCTTTCGGGGTTAGGTTTAGGGTTTAGGGTTTAGGGTTTAGGGTTTATGGTTTGGGGATGATAGGGATTTAGGTTTTAGAGGGTTTTCGGATTTAGGGATTAGGGAATATAGGGGTTTGTAGGGTTTAGGGGTTTCAAGGGTTTTATGGGGTTTTGTGAGGTCCGCAGGACCCAACGACTAGGTCCTTTGGTCCAGGTTCAGAGTAGTAAGGCAGTCTTTTTTCCCCTTTTAGGATAGCAAGGGTGCTGTGCGATCCGTCAGACGGAGTCTCAGGGTCCTGAGGCTTCAAGTTGAAATTTAACTTCGGGTTCAGGGGTTTAGGGTTTAGGGTTTAGGGGTTTAGGGTTTAGGGAAAATGATAAGACTGCAGTGACGAACATTTAGGACCCTCATGCTGCGGACTAGGACATAATATGATGGTGGTGATTGTAATGGCAATGGCTGCTTCGGGCTCTAAGGCAAAGAAGCTCTTTGGGCTGTAAGAAGTGGGACGACGCAAGCCGGGTTTGGGCTTAAAGCTTATATCATACCTGTAAGGAATCTGGAGGAATAGCGGAAGAACGTTCTAATTTTTTTTGCGGCCCTTATGCTCCCTTACAAATTCCCGGTCGTAGCCCTCCGCCAGGCGCTTCAAGTGGGAAGACGACTGAAGACACGCCTCAACACTGCGCACGGTGTAGGGTGTGTCGGTGCATTTAAGCCTTTAGATGCGATCGGATCTATTCAGGGTACATGTTGTTTTCGGGTTCGGGGCGTTGGGGGTTTATAGGGTTTAGAGTGTCTGGGGCTGAAGGCTGGATGGATATTTAATGCATTAGAAATCTGAAGTCTGAAGTGTGTGATTTTTGAATATGGCGTTAGCTTCATGATACAAGATTAGCGTCCAGGGAAGTTTCGGGTTTAGACGTCCGATTTAGGGTGTTGAAGGGGTTGAGGCTTCAGCGGTTTAGGATTCGAAGTTTGGGTTTAGACTAAGAAGGATCTACCGGCGAGTGTGCTCGCCAAATACTGAACATGAGCGATTGAATGATCTATTGCAGGGACCGTGGCGGAATGCCCCATGCGCAACAAAAAGGTGACGTTTGTTGCTGGTTGTCAGAAAGGCAGAATTGTGATCCACGGCCGTTGGGAGGTGGGTTAAATTGGTCATCGTACATAAGCGCCGCGTAGTCATAGATGGGCGACCTAGGCATGGTTTAGGATTAAGGGCCCTAACCCACTCCGTACACTGAACCCCGAAAGCCCCAGCGCCCACACCCTCAACTCTTTAAGCTCTTAATCTTGATCCTATATCCCTAAATTATCCGAAACTTTACAACCTTTCAACCTGAATTCCCAAACCTGAACCCCAGATCCATAACCCTGAATCCGTAATCCTGAACTTTTGAACCTGAAACCCTAAACCCTAAACCCTAAACCCTAAACCCTAAACCCTAAACCCTGAACCCTACAAACCCTAAATCCAAAACCTGAGCCCTTCCTTCTCTTGTCCAGAGTCTCAACCCTAGAACGCTCATCGATGTATGGCTTAAGCGAAGTACCCTATCCTAGGCTTTCCTAAGCCAAACCCCAAATTCCAAGTACCTAATAATCATATACTCTCCCAAATATTAATCTAGATAACTACTATCCGCAACCAAAGTACCAGATTATTGGGTCCTTTGGACCCTAAGGGAAACAGCTGTATGTCATGAAGCCTGAACCCCTCTCTTCCTCGAAACCTTGTCGACCCTTCGGAAGCCCTCCTAAACACCAAGCCCGAAACCCTAAACCCTACAGATCCTAAGCCCTAAAGCCTCAACTCTAACCCTAAACGCTTGACGCCTAAACCCCTAAACTCCTGAAGCCCTGAACCCCTAAACCTGTGAATCCTAAATTTAAACTACGCTCTGAAGCCCTGTAGATAGACTCCTCCTCTTCCTCAACCCTAACCCTAAACCCCAAACCTAGAACTCTAAACCCCAAGCCCTAAACCCTGAACTCTCAACCCTCAACCCCCAAACCCTAATCCCTAAACCCGAAACCCTCAACCCTCAAACCCCAAACCTTAAACCCTAATCCCTAAACCCGAAACCCTCAACCCCAAACTCTCAGCCCCAAACCCAAAACTCTATACCCTAGACCCTAATCCCTAAACCCCAAGCCCTCAACCCTCAGCCCCAAACCCTAAAACCCTAACCCCTAAACCCTAAACCGGAAAACCCTAAACTCTAAAACCCTAAACTCTAGGGTTTTATCTTCAGAGCCGTATCTCCGGGCCGTCAGAGGGCCGGGAGCGGACCGCTGAGCCATGGCGACCGGGTTCGGAGACCCGGGCCTTTTCCCTTTGAGGGCCTTCGGGGTTAGGGCTTTAGGGTTTTAGGGTTTAGGGGTTAGGGTTTTAGAGCTTTAGGGTTTAGGGTTTAGGGATTAGGGTTAGGGCCTTTGGGTTTTAGGGTTTAGGGGTTCGGGCCTCAGGGTTTTAGGGTTAGGGGTTAGGGCATTAGCCGTTAAGGCTTTGGGGTTAGGGCCTTAGTTTTGGGGTTAAAGGTTTTGGGGTTAAGGGTTTAGGGATTCAGGTTTAGGGGTTGGAGGTTGATGCGTTGGGGTTTAGGAGTTTAGGGTTTAAGGTTTAGGGGTTAGGGTTTAGGGTTGCATTTTACAGCTTCAATCTTTGTCATAGGTGCGTAACATTTTACAAGTTTTAGGGGGAGTGATAGAAGGATAATCTGGTAAGTATTGCTCTCCCGACCATGAACTAGGTATAATTTAGGGGCTAATTAGTGAATTAGGGGTCTACAGTGTTTAGGAGTCACGGTTTAGGGTCTAGTAGGGGTGTATGGGTTGACCGGGTTTAGGATCTCGGGGGGCTACGTTTTAGGGGTCAGCGCTCTGGCATTCTTCAGGTCTTGCTTGCCCGGCTTGCAGGGCCTGGGGCGTACCTAAACCCCCAAAAGTAGTTAAATTCTCTTCGGATGTGATTTGATTGTGGGGGAGTTCTGCACGGATATTACAGGGTTGCAGGGCTTTGAGTTTGGGGTGGAGCTTGCTGAGAAATGTTGAAGGTTGCTTGCTTTAGTAAGGCCTTTTAGCCTTCTAGCGGATTTTTTTGGTTGTAAGCGGGTTTTGTAAGGGTTTCAATAGGGTTTCAGAGTGTTCTAGAAGGGTCTCTAGGGTTCTATGAGGGCTTGAGAGCGCGAGGGTAGTTCTATTTATGTTTGTATGTGCTCTAATGTTGTCAACATTACATCACAGGTTTACTGGTGTTTTACAGAGTGTGAGAGTGCAAATGTGTTCGACAGGGTTTGAAAGTGTTTTTTGCCAGGGTTTCTATTTGATGTTCTGCTTTATTGTTCCGTAGTTTCATACGCATGTCGACTGCCGAGTTTGTTTCATCGTTTTCGCATGGGTTGTTCTCTAAATTAGGGCCCCGGCCCTGTTTATAACTGTGCCGTGCCAGTTTCGAGGCCTGAACAGGCGAACTACCCCCCTAAACCCTAAACCCTAAACCCTAAACCAAACATCTGTCATTGGGTTTAGGTTCCTGTGGTTTCCGAGTTTTCTACCAGGAAGCCTCGGGACCGGAGTAGCTTTGGACCAAACGACCCAATAAGTACGTATTAGTTGGTTTAAATGTTTAGGGTTTAGGGTTTAGGGTTTAGGATAGACTAGTAGTAAGATGTAGTAATGTATGTCCCATATTTTCTGGGGTGTCTATAACTAGTGTATGACGGTATCTGATCAAGTATAGGTTCTTGGACCTGTGAGGGTAAGCTTATCATTCCATTCCCCCAGCATGCCCCACACAGATTCACCGCCATGAAGCCAGTCATGTCGCCCCGGCTCGTGGGGCGCGTTTGCCGTCTATAGGGCAACGAGATACTGGATCACATCCGACAACCCTTCCCCCCTCCCACACACCGGCAAAGAAAGACTTCAGGAAATGGCAAACTGTGAAGACTGAGGTTCCCGGCGATGATGGCCGTCCCGGGTGCCGTTCCTATGTCACCCTCCGGCACGCCGGCTGGCAGCCCAGAGATTCGTTGTGGCCTTTGTGGTGCTTCCACGGTGCTTCGAGCCGATTTGATTCTTCCTTTGTTGTGTGGTATGAGTTTCGGGGCCATGTGTGTCTATATATGTAGTAAGATACCCGAAACCCACAGGATTTCTTCGCTTCGTAGTGACAGGTCGCCGGTTTGAGTCTCTGAGTGTGTTTCGGGGTGAGTGTCTGATAATCACAATGATGAGCAAGATGAACATAATGATGATGACGGTGCTGATGAGTACGATGAGGGTGATGATGATGATGATGATGATGATGATGACGATGACGATGGTGATGACGATGACGATGACCATGACCATGACGATGATGATGATGTTGATGTTGTTGATGATGATGACGATGACGATGACGATGGTGATGACGATGACGATGACGATGACCATGACCATGACGATGATGATGATGTTGATGTTGTTGATGATGACGATGATGTTGTTGTTCATGATGATGACGATGACGACGACGATGTTGATGGTGATGTTGTTGATGATGATGGCCAGGCAGGTCGGACAATTGTCACGAGCACGATCACACTGATCAGTTGATCAGGACGATCTGTATGTTGTCGTCGTTGAAGCAGCACGAGTCTCCCTGCTGAGATCACTCTAGTTCGGACGTGCCTCTACTGACGGTGCACAGACTTCTCAGCTTGCGAGGAGCCAGATTTTGGGTGTTTTCGAGGAACTGCGGGGAAAATGTGTTTGCAAGCAGCTATGTCCGTGCTTTGCTCGCTTGGCCGCATTTTCTCCCGATCTTTATACTGCAAAAGCCTGGTTTCCCACAACAGGGTCGATCTTTGCCCGGCGAGAGGCGTGTGCAGGAAAACTATATGCAGGTTCGGGTTTCATTTGTTTTTTCCTTGCGCAGTTTGGAATACGTAGTTTCCGCTCCGCAAGGTCACTCCCATGACACCAGTGGTGTTTTCACCGCGCCAGCTTCTGCAACACGCTGTGCAAGCACCTCAGTGTTCGAGGGAACAAATGCGTTCTGACACCATGAGCAGCGAATCTCCGTAGCTCCCTGATCAACCCTCCCAGCACTTTCCGCTTGCCAGATTTAGGGTGTGCGTAACCTAATGGAGGTTCTGGTCCATCAACAAAACCCCAACCCCCCAGGTACCTACTATATAGGGTACTAGAGCCCTAGGGCCCTATATAGTAGGTACCTGGGGGGTTAGGGAAACTTGAATCATGATACTGGTTCGTGTTGATGCACCGAAGCGCAGAGCAAATCCAGGAGCTCGCGCTGAACCCGAAAGCCTTAGAGGCCATTCCATGTAAGCTCTCAGATCACACCATTGAAGCTCGGTTGCCTACAGGGTTTAGGCACCGTAGGGCTATAGGGTTTGGGCTTATAGTTAAGGAGCTGGTAGGTTACTGTACGCAGATTGTGTGCGTAAGGACACCCTAAATCCTAACCTAACCCCTATATAAACCCTAAACCCTACAAACCCCAAAACCCTAAACCCTAAGCATTTTTGAGAGACGTGTCTGAGGTTACTTGAAGCAGTGAGTCGCAAGCCTAACCTTAGGGCCGCCCGAGGGGGCTGTCAGCCCTGCAGCCTCAGCAGGGTTTAGGGTTTAGGGTTTAGGGTTTAGGGTTTAGGGTTTAGGGTTTAGGGTTTAGGGTTTAGGGTTCAGGGTTTAGGGTTTAGGGTTTAGGGGTACAGAGAAGTTCCAAACACCCCCGAAAAAAACCCAAAATCCCAAACCCTAAAGCCGGACCCTTGAACCCTGCAACCATAAACCCCAAACCCTAAACCCAAACCCTAAAGCCCAAAGAGCCCTTCGAATCACAGCAAATAACCTAAACCCCATACCCTAAAGCCCCAAACCCCAATCCCAAACCCCAAAAGCCCAAAACCTTAACCTCAAAAGCTCGAAAACCCCAAACCCTAAATCCACAAACCCTATATACCCTAAACCCCGACCCCCAATACCCTAAGCGCTCTCTCTCTCTCTCTATATATATCTATATATATATATATATATACTGCTTATACTACCTCGACCTTACAGATCCCTTTATAACAGGAGCCCTGAACGCCCCTATACTGCCTCGAGGCAGGGTGTGCATACGCCGACTGCTCCGGGTCCTCGGCTGGCCGGCGTCTATCGCCCGGGAGCCGGGAAGCCCAGGGGTTCAGGGTTTACCCTTGTTTTGTTGGTGGTTTTTTGTCCATTCAAAAGGGAGTTAGGGTTTGGGGCATTCAGGGGTTTAGGGCTTTAGGGTTCTAGGGCTTAGAGTTCAGGTTTTAGATGGCAGGGTTTTTAGGGTTTAGGGTTGTGAGTCCCCTACAAGCGTTCTACAAGGTTCAGTCCTGGTCCTAAATTGGTTTAGGGGTTTTTGAGGTTTAGCGTTTTAGAGTGTGAGTTCGGGTATTTCAGGGTTGGCAATGGGTTTTTTATCCCTAAACCCGAAAAGATAAACCGCACACGCAGGCCCTACCCTGTCTCTGAACGCGTGTACTTATGAAGCAGGAATCACAAGCGTGGCTCGCTCGTGAGTGCCTGGGGCAGCCGAGATCGTGGTGACGATCGTGATCGTGGAAGCTGTGTTGGCCTTAGATGGCCATTCGGCACCCCAAAACTTGGGCGTACGTTGGGACCACTGGCTGTGGTCGCCATATGAAGGGCGGACCCTGACCACCTATCAGCACGCCAAGCAAGACTGGATACAGGTACAGACTGGCACTACTGGTCGCTACAACGCCGTTGGAAGATCCGCCATATTGGGCGACCACTGTGAAACAGCCCACACCTAGAACCCAAAGCCCCAACCATGACCTATAAACCGTAAACTGGTCCATAGCAGATGAGGATCAAATTTTCGGCACTGCCAATGAAGCAGAATTGAGCTATAGATCTTGACACCTTATTTGTTCTCGGAGTGCTTCGATTCACGCAATCCGAGTGCCATCGAATTCTATTCTACGGGGCAAAGACTTACATTATACCATAAACCCCTAAACCCCTAAACCTGAAACCGTGTACATTCTAATTGTTCGGGCCTTTTAACTTCTGAGAATCCCCGTAGACCCACCAAACCCCCAGCCCTCAGCCCCAAACCATCCTCAAGCACTGTACCTCGCGCCACCAATTGATGGGGCTCGGAAGAACTACCATTCCTCGAGGTTCCCAAATAATTACAGCCTAGGGTTTTGATTTTAGGGTTTAGGGCCAGGGTTCAGGAACCCCTTGTGCTATTTCGGTTTCCACATTCCAACACCCCGACATCAGGGACCGGTGCTGCCTACTCCGGCGTCGATTCAGCAGGTTCCCTTGGCTGTTGGCTCAGCTACCCCAAAGGGGTCCTAGGTACTGTTATGGGAGATATTTGAAACCCTAAACCCTAAACCCTGAACCCTAAACCCTAAACCCTACCCAAGTCGTGGTCATAGTAATTCCGAACATAGAAACCCTACACTCTACTACATAGGTACTTTTGACCCTCTGGATTCCGCCACATCCTCGTGTTACGGGGCCACGGTCACCCTAGGGTTTCGGGGCTTCGGGGTGGTGGACGGGGGGGTGCGGGTTTAGGTGAGTTTGAGGAAAATTAGCTTCTGATGCTTGTTGGGATCCACAGGTTGGCGACATAGGATGGGGACTCTTGGCATCGACCGGTCGAACTGTGAGTTTGGTGCTTGGGTAACTCTGTGATGTGAGTGTGAGGTTCTGTCTTGTTGACTTAACAACCACTGCCCCAGAGTGCCCAACACCCTATAAACTAAAACCAAAATTAAGCCTTTGCAGGTTGATACCGGGGCCTCTTGGGTGTTGGGTTTCAACGGCCGTGAGTTGAAGCCCTTGGTAACTTCAAGCTGTTGTCGGCAGTATCCTCTTTGCCATCATGCCATCATCGCTGCTACTGCTGGATAGTAGCAGTACATGTACGGCTAATATGTCCCTAAACCCTAAACCCCTAAACCCCTAAACCTTAAAGCCCTAGCGCTTGCATTTGCATACGACGAACCAGAGCCCTGAACACGAAACCCCAAGCTAGTACATGTGCAACCCTGAACGCCCCCAAACCTGAAACCCCTTATGATGCATAGTGTAGGGGTCCGGGCCTAAATATAATGAGCCATACTCGTTTCGTGGTTCCTTATCGCGAGTATAGTATAATTATCCCAAAACCCCATTCTGATTATTAAGGCCCCTAGGTTATCTTCTAGCCATCAGGGCTTGACGTGCAAGGCGATCTTCTTGTCCCGGAGCATAGGTTGAGTCATGATGCAGACAAGTGTGTCATGTGCTAGTTGTTGATCTAGTTTAGTTGATGGTTTACCTAGGAGGAGAAATTGATATGTTCAGTTCGAGATAATGATGCACTTGAAGTGAACTTAACAACCTGCCGTGAACGCGGCTTCCCGTTTAGGTCTGTAAACCTTGATGCGGAAACCCGGCACCATGACAGATCATGAACAGGCCTGATGCTACATGTCCGAAAGTTGACATCCCATGCCTGAACCCTACAACTATCCTGGCCAGATTCCCTTCATATTGGCTATACGGACCCTAAACCCTAAATCTAAACCCTAAACCCTAAACCCTAAACCTTCAAACCCATATATTGGCTTTACGGTTTAAATTACATCCAAAACCATGCCCCAGTGCTCGAGCCTTGCCTTTGCCAAGGGCTGGCCCGCTGGCATCGTGCCTGCAGGCCTTGCTACTATAGGCGCCTTAATAGTTACGTATACTATTTTGGGGATCCCTTATTATCATTCTAGCATATGGGCCCCCAAACCCTATTCTAATTATTAAGGCATTGTGCCTGCAGGTCTTTCTTGGGGTTATGGTGCTGAAACCGTTTAGGATTTCGAGTTTAGTGTGGGTTGGGTCAGGATGTGGGTTATTGGCCTTTGGATGGATGGCAATTGTTATCCCTGTTTTGATCGCATTGTCAATGCGTGCCCCTTGGTCGTGCAATGATGTGAAGGATGGTTCTTGTTTCCAGCCTCTCGATAAGGGCCCTGCAAATATGGACACCAGTATGTCCTTCACCGAGGCCTTGTTTGCAGAAGGTTTGCCCGACTTTCTCCTCTGCTTGCAGGCGCAGGTGCCAAAGTCGTGGTCAGTCCGACGCAGGCTCGTGGCTGTGGCCCAGGGATGGATTCTTTATCAGAGCTGCATGTTGGCTTTGCCTCTTAAGACCATGAATATATGACATGATTATGATGATTGGTTCATCGTCATCTTCTCAACACAACCAAAAATGTCAGTGTCCTAAACATCGACTTGCCATGAGCCTCAGGTTCAGCATGGTTGTTGTCATCATCATCGCGCTCATGCTCGTCTCCATTATGAACTGGAATCTCAGCATCGCGTGTAGCTTGCTTCCCACGTCATCCTGCGTGCTGCGGTCTTGTAATGCTGTCCTTGGGCCTCAAGGCTCAATGAAGACGGCTCGCAAAGACTTGATACACCATTGTTTTGGCTGCAAGATACCTTCCAACCTGACTCGTCAGAGCCTAACCCTGAGCCGTAAACCTTATATAATGCCTTAAGTCATGAGTCCTGTGAGTGTTGCTGTCGTTTTCAGCTATAGCTGCACGTTTGGCCGAATCGATCAAACGGCCGCAGGTGGCCTCCCCGGCGTCGACTCCTGTCAAGGCAAATGTGCGTAAAACTTCAGAGCCCTCGGGGATGGATCACTGGGTTTGGATTTAGGGTTTGGATTTAGGGTTTATAGGGTTTAGGGTTTAGGGGGGTAACTGCCCAGAGACTCCAATATCGCTTGATTAAGGAATATACCTCAAATTA
>CAJNDV010020224.1:86489-101826 GCA_905221635.1 Symbiodinium sp. CCMP2456 | reverse complement strand
AAGGCTTCCAGCAACCCTGAGACCCTAAACCCTAAACCCCTAACCCCTAAACCCCTAAACCCTAAACCCCTAAACCCCTAAACCCTAAAGCCCTAAACCCCTAAACCCTAAACCCCTAAACCCTAGACCCCTAACCCCTAAACCCCTAAACCCCTAAAGCCTGGACCCTTCATTTTCCTGACCCCCCCGGCCCTCTGGCTGCATGAGTGCTCTGAGGGAGCGCAGCACTCATCGGGACCCAGAGAGCCCAATACCCGGTTTAGGGTTTAGGGTTTAGGGGTTTAGGGGTCCGGAGTCACCACATGGATAGTTCTCTAAATTCGATTCCCTAAACCCTAAACCCGGGTTTAGGGTTTAGGGTTTAGTGTTTAGGGTTCGGGTCCTTTGTATACGGGTGCCGTACTATTTTGGGGATCTAAAGGGGACTGTAATCTAGAGAACTACCCACATGCACCTGCTTCCTAAACCCCAAACCCCCAAACCAAAACTCAGGATGCTCTACGACACCTTCTCTGCCTTCGGGGCCGGACACTTTGCTTTCGAGGGCTTCTTGCAAGTTCGCCTGTCTGTGCCCTGAACTTCAAACTTTAAGCATTAAAGCAATTAATAATTCTTTATTATTAATAATTGTTATTAATAAATACTTATTAGTCAATGATTTGTAATGAATATATAAAATGACAGAACCTAAGATGCTTCTGGAAGTCCTCATCCCTAGCAAAACCCGTGCAGCACACACACACACACAAAAGCCCCAAAGGTGCTGAGCCCCAAGTTAGCATCACAACGAAGGGGGAGAAGGAGAGCCGTAAGACACAGACCCCAACGACCCGAACATGATCCTTATGTTGGGATGGGAAGCCCAAAGCTCTAAACCTTACTTGGAGGTTCATGGGTAGTTATAAGTGGGGTTATAGGATTCCTTTAAGGGTTCTGTAGGGTTTAGGGTTCATGGGTAGTTATAAGTGGGGTTAGAAGTCCCCTAATATGGCTTATAATTAGAGTTACCCTACTTATAACCCTACTTATAACTACCCATGAACCTCCAAGTAAGGCCCCCCCAAGTCCGCCTCTGGTTCGAGTGCCCGAATCCTGTGCCACGGCCGGAGGTTTTGCTCTTTGCCAAGGTCATGAGAGACCCGGACACAGGTGCTTGAAAGCTTAGGTTTTCAGTTTCAGTTTGGTTTAGGGCGGCTTCAGGCTGGTACGAAAGTTCCGAGTACGCAATCCGCAGTAGTAATGTTGAGTCCGATCTAGCACTCAATATCAGAACGGCATGGCTCTCCAGCCAAAGCGGAATCCGAATCCCTAAGGAAACACTTCCCTTCAGAGTCCTGTTTCGCATCTTGCTGCCAGGTGTGTCGCGAGGCTTCGGCTTCATTTCCTACGACACCTTCGAGGCATGTTAAGTTGTACAGCACGGGACGCCCGCACGGAGGCAGCACAAAGAAACGGGAAACCCTACACCCTAAACCCTGAACCCTGAACCCTAAACCCTAAACCCTAAACCCTAAACCCTGAACCCTGAACCCTGAGTCCTGTGACCACATGTGCGCCTAGAGGCGTCGGACGCGGCGCTTGCCGGAATGAACGGGTCTGGCACTCACCTTCTCTGGAATTTTTTAGCGTAGCCTCCTATACTTGGAGGTTCATGGGTATGGGTAGTTATAAGTAGGGTTATAAGTAGGGCAACTACAATTATAACCCATATAAGGGAACTCATAACCCCACGTATAACTGCCCATGAACCTCCAAGTACACCATACTAGATACTGTAAGATACTAGAATATATGTACAGTCATACTCCAACATACTAAAATGCAGTTCGCAGTGTTGCAATCTTGGCCGAAGCTCTGCCATGATTTGCTGCGAGTTTGAGCGCAGAGATGTGGGAGTTTCCAAAAACTAGGGGTACCTCATTTTGTGGTCGTTATAATAAGGATCCTATCATTTAGGGGACCTTATTTTGGGGTCCTTATAGTAAGGATCCTACTATTTAGGGTGCTATATTAGGCTCCCCTATTTTCGGAAACCCACATGCAAGCATGCAATCAATGCAATCGGGTTACACGGAAGATGTTAAAATCTTTTTTTTGTGGTGATCCCATTTAGATGGTTTGCAAATCCTGTCCCCGCCAGCCAAATGGGCGAATTCTGTTCACCGAAGATCGTCGCCAGCCATTCATTACTTGGAGGCTCATGGGTAGTTATAAGCAGGGTCATAAGTAGAGTAGCTATAATTATGACCCATATTAGGGGACATAGCCCCACTTATGACTACCCATGAACCTCCAAGTAGGCAACAACGTAACCCTAAACCCTAAACCCTAAACCCTAAACCCTAAACCCTAAACCCTAAACCCTAAACCCTAGACCCTAAACCCTAAACCAAACCCTAAACCGTTTCGAAGCCCTAAACACTAAGCCTTGGTCTGCCTTTTAGAAGCCCACGGCATGAGGCAGTTCTTGTGCAACCGACCAATCAGCGTCTCCTATGCATACAAGAAAGAGACGAAGGGCGAGAGGCGGGATTTGGGGAATATCGCTTGGATTTTGGGGTTTTGGGGGCTTTGGGATTCGGGGAATATTTGCTTGGAGTTTGGGGGTTTTGGGGCTTTTAGGTTGAACGATGCAAAGTGAGTATCGATTCGTGGCTGATTCATAAGGAGGCTGAGAGAAAGCCTCCAAGCAGGCTTCCGTGAACAAGCAAAACAAGCTTTCAACAACGCTCTTCGCATTGAACCCTCAGCCCGATGACGTTGTGAAAACCCCCCCAAAACCCCAACACCTGATATAGGGGCCTTAAAAATTAGAATAGGGTTTTGGGGGTTCCTTAGTATGATTATCGTATAATATACCCCGAAACCCTATTCTAATTAATTTTTCAGGCCCTTAGAATTACGCACTTGGCCCCTTCGGGAAGCCGTCCTCTGCCCTCCGTACAAGCGGGGGAGACCTAAATTCGATGGGTATATCGGGGTAAAGCCGAACCGCGAATGCCCCAAACTCCCGAACCTGAAGCCCTAAGCCCGCAGTTAAAAGGGCGTTCAACAAAAAACCTCAAACCCAACCCTAAAACCTGAAACCTTTGCATTCATACCCGAAAGTGACGACCAAATCACAGCAGGAGCGGCAAGCCTCTCAACACGCCTGGCGCGAGAGCAGTGAGAAGACCGAGCATGAGGTCCTTTTTGCCAGATCTTGACAGGTCAGGATGGAGTTGGTTAGGGAAGTTTTCGGTGTTTAGGATGTCCGATCACGACGGCACTTTTGGTTTCTCCCTTTGGTTCCCAAGGCGGGCTTACAGGTTTCGTGATGGTGATGAGGTGCAGAAGGGAAGGTGCTAAGCTTCAGAGTTTTCTGCTCCAGTTGTTCGCGTCCGCTGGCGGTGGGTTCCTGAAGCGTTTCCTTCGTCGCTGGCCCTTGATCCTACGGTAGGATACGGAAGGGCGGACATACGGTGGTCCCTGTCGAAGCCGAAGCCGCCATCCCACAAAGATGCCAGATAGCCACAGTACCCCAGAAGCATAACCTGGGGTTTAAGAAAATGATGAGCGCCCCAAGAATAGTTGAAACAGCGTGCTGTGGAATGTTCTACTAAAACTATTACTATTTTTCTATGCTCGGGGGCCCAAGCGAACAACAACACAAGCAATTCAGGCGCCTCCAGTAGACTTGGAGGCCCAGGAAAGCTTGTTAAAGTCATGAAATTCCAGCACCCTTGGACTATACCAAGCCCAAACCTTACACCCCAAACTCTATAAACCCTAAACCCTAAACGTTGCCTTAAACCCCAAACTCCATAAACCTTCAACCCTGAAGCCCATCTTAGCCGGAACTGCCCCTCCCTTGTACCTTACGAACTGAGACCCTTGAAAGCTGTTACCGTTTACGGATTCAGGGGTTTATGTTTAGGGGCTTAGATTTTTTTGCAAAGGGTACACGCGCCGAAATTGGGTTAGATTCAGCGTTGCAGGATCATAAAGGTTTATCAATCCTAAACCCTAGCCTCCCAACCTCCCAATGCCTAAACCGAAGCTCCGTACACCCAGACCCTCAGGGTCCTTGTGCTCATCGGAATATATACTTGGAGCCCTACTGTTGCTCTACTAGACACTTTATCGGAGCTCCTTATGAACCCAAATAAATCCTGAAGGGGTACATGGACCCTTTACAGCCATGTCGGAAACTCTCTAAACCCTAATGAAGCCCATGAAGGAAACGGAAACTCTCTAAACCCTAATGAAGCCCATGAAGGAAACCTTTAAAGGAACCTCTACGAGTATGGGTGCATTCCCTAAACCCTACTTCGTGTTCCACTTTTCTACCAGCCTAAGCTCTATACCGGATACTTGTTGCTAAACTTTTCTACCGGCGCACCCAGAGAAAGCTCTGCGTCAGGTGCAAGAGCGTCTGATCCTCGGTGTTCCGGGCTACCAAAAAGGGTCATGTCATATGCAGGGCACGATAGAGGTATGAATGGTCAGTAGTCTTCTTCTTAAGAGGGGTTCTCGAATACGTCTCGTATAGACCTGATGAAACCCCAGTCGAATCATTCCGGCTTACAATGCATAGTGCTCCCTCTTAATTGTTGCAAGAAGTTCAGAGTTTCGAGATTTAGGATTCAAGGGTTTAGGCTTCAGTCATGTATCATTTCGGAGTGAACGGTTGAAGAGAGGATCAGAGGGCGCAGTTGGTAAGGCTATGAGTACCCCAATTTGGTAAGGGATCCCAAATTGGGGGTTTCCTTCAGCCGATCCTCCGCAAGGCATGGGTCAAGAGCAAGTGATAGTTGGTCGTGCAAGCTGCTTGCTTCAAAAGAAACCCTAAAACAAGGAGTGGGCGAGGGCGCGCGCGCACGCGCGTGTGTGTGTGTGTGTGTGTGTGTGTTTACGGGGTTCGTCTGAAACAATGAAAGTTGAATATTGTTGTAGATATGTATGTCAAGACAAGTAAGCAACAAGGTATGGATGTCTATAGACTTTCAACGCAAGAGAGGCGATGAAATGCATCCTTTACATCCATACCAAACCATAAGCCCTAAACCGTAAAAGCCTCAATTTTCAACCCTAAACCCTATACGTCCTAAGCCCTAAGCTCCTAAACTCTAAACCCAAACCTCTGAACGCTATAAATTCTAAACCCTCAAAACCTAAGCCCTAACACCCCAAGCCGGAATTTCGACCTCTGAGGCCGGCGAGAGAAAAGCCTCCGACGCTGGGAAGAGAGCTGCAAGCGGAAACTCCTGGAGGACGCTTGGAAGGTTCAGGGCTTTGGGGTTTTAGGGGTTTGGGGTTTAGGGTTTAAGGGCTTTAGGGTTTTAGGGGTTTAGGGTTTAAGAGTTTAGGGCTTTAGGGTTTTAGGGTTTTGGGGGTTGGGGTTGTAGGGTGTAGAGTTTATGAGTTGAGGGTTTAGGGGGTTTCAGTGGTTTGGGATTTATGAGTTTGGGTCTTTGGGTTCAGGGTAGGGTTGTTGAAGAGGTTGGAGTTCAGGGCCCAGAAAGTTGAGAGTTTAGGATTTTGGGGCTTTGTGGTGTGGGGTTTCAGTGTGTAGGGGTTCCGAATTTGGGGTTCAGGTTTTGGATTTGGAGGCTTAAAGGCATGTAAGGGCTTAGGCTTCAGGCTTTGCGGTTTGAGGTTTAGTTTCAGGGTCGGGCAGGGTTTAATGGCATTATGTTTTTTTTTTTTTTCTGCTTGATCGTTCTTTCGCTATATGGCTTTTCGGATCTTTGTCTTTATACGATTCACAATTCGAGACGGATTCTACTCTTAGATTTGGCTTCGGCGTTCTAGAGGAAGGGGCAGTGGGGGCTTGGGTTTTGGCTTTCAGGTTTTAGTTTGGGTTCAGGGTCCTTGTCCAGGAGGTGCGCTTTACTCCTGTTTGGGCGTTTCTGCCCCCTAAACCCCCTACTTAGACCCTGAAGAACCTTCCTTTACATAAAGAGATCATAATGCGGAACCCTAAAAAGGCAGGTTCTTTGGGGTCCAGGTCAACCCTAAACCATAAACCTAAACCACGCCACGTGTTTGTTCATATTGACCCGCAGCTTGTCGAAGGCTCTTGGCGGAGGCTAGGTGTGGAGGCTTCGGGTGTAGCTGCATGGCTTTGGGAATGAAATGTAGGGGTTCCGGGCAAGGGGCTTTCTGGGATTTGCGCCTACTTTCAGATCTTTTTTAGCAGATTGTTGGCCCTAGCAGTTCATGCAGTTTCATCGAGGGCGATAGACCATAAGGGTCCAAAGGACTTAATAATCATGTACCTGGGTTACGGAAAGTAGTTTTGTAGGTTAGTATTCAGAAGCGTGTATGATTATTAGGTACTTGGACATGTAGGGTTACAGAACCCTCATAATACCGGAGCCTTAAATAATTAGAATAGGGTTTGAGGTATATTATACTGTATTTCATCATAAGGAACCCTCAAAACCCTGTTGGGCCCTTAGGGAGAGGTCTTGGTGTCAGGCTGGCGTAGGTGTGTAACGAGATTCCGCCGTGGTTCTCAAGCTCCCGAAGGCGAAATTCCGAGTCCTTACCCGCAAGCCCAAAAGCTAAATCCAATAATGTAGGGACCTCAATAATTAGAACAGGGGTTGGGGATCTATTAAAGAATTATAATGAGGAACCCACCAAAGCCTATTCTAATTTGATCAAGGGCCCTACAATACTCTAAGACACAAGAGAAATCCTAATCGAAGAGCCCCAGCCCACGACTCCACAACCGGCGAAAGCGACAGGAAGAGCGCCAGCGGCCCGGCACCCAGACAACTGCACACTCATGAATGAACGAAAAGTATGTATTTATGCGTGCTCGGTCGGTCGGTCGGTCGGTCGGTCGGTCGGTCGGTCTGTCTGTCTGTCTGTCTGTCTGTCTGTCTGTCTGTCTGTCTGTCTGTCTGTCTGTCTGTCTGTGCGTGTGTGTGTACGTCTGTGGGTGGGTCGCTCTGCAGGCGGGTATGTAAGGCTTTGCAACCCAAGCAGCGGACTTATGCACTGCTGCCGCATGCACTGCTGCTAGGGTAAGGTATAGGCCGCTGCAACTCATGGATCTAAACCCTAAACCCTAACCCGTAAAACCTAAACTCAAATCTAAACCCGAAACCCGGAATCTCTAAACCCCAAACCCCAAAAGCCCATATCATGCTTATTCAACGGAAGAGCCCGATTGCCGGTAATGCGCGTTGCTGTTCCTTAAACCCCATATAGAAACGATATGGTACCCGTAGCACGGCAAGCTATACAAGAAAGGCATAGGTATTTGAGCTCTTCGGGCTTACACCCTGAACCCCAAAGCCTTTCTACAACCCTTATACTTAAAGGAAGCCGTAAACCGTCAACCCTGGGTATGGGCCTGCGGGCCCTCGTTTCACCACCGATCACAAGGCGCCAGGGTAGCGAACTCAACGCCGCCTTCGAACGCCGCAGGAGCCAGCTGGAGGCGATGGGTTTACCAGCAAAATAGAGAAGGAGCAGCAGTAGTCGTAGTAGTCGTCGTCGTGGTAGTCGTAGCAGCAGCAGGACGAGGACGAGGAGGAGGAGGAGGAGTATTATGAATAACGTAGTAGTCGGACTAAGACGCAATTCGGTGGTATAGATTTACTTGGGTGGTTTGTGAAAGGGCTTGGGTTGTTTATCTGGGTGATCAAACTATCTAGGTATGCTCGGTTTATTTGTGGTAAAGATAGCTTCATAGACATATCGATAGATGGACATACAAATGGACAGATAGTTCGTGGTTTGCACGTTAAGTCGGGATGTTTGTCGTGTTCGGGGTTGGAGAAGACTGGCGGGCTTCACTGGGGTCTAGAGTGGAGGGCGTGGGTTTGCATGAACCCTGTATTGCCCTATAGGCTACAAGTCTACAAGCCTTAGCTAAACAGCTCTTCAAGCCTATAGCCTTATGCACGCCTGAGACCCTTCACCCTAAACACACTGAACTGTCTTGCTTCTCACATTTTGCCCTCACGGCCAAGATCTCAACACTTGGTGTTGTCTGCAGAAGATGATGTAGCTGTACTAGGCTGTTCGGCCGTAGCATTTTCGATTGGCGGCACTTTTGCTTTGGGCCCTCGGTGTGTTTAGTTTTTCAAGCATTGGGCCTCGTCTCGCAAAAGCCTGAACAGATGAGTCTTTTTAGCCTTTGGGAAACAGTGTAAGCCCTATCCTTACAACAAAGAAAAGAGCTTACAAGAAGACATTGAAGACGGTACTGTAGAACTCTGCAGCTGCAAACCGCCCCCCCCCCCCTCCGCCCGCATTGTGACCTGAGGATTAGTTCTTTCCATCACCTTGATCCGCAAGCCCTATAAACCCTAACATCCGCGCGACGTCAGGCAGACCGACGCGCCAAAGAAGCCAAGGAGGCTTTCATCTCCATTTCCTGCAAACTGGAACGCTTGGAATTCCTTCTTAAGGGGTCCTGTAAAGGGCTCCCAAGGGGTCCTGTATTAGGCTCCCAGAGGCTCCTTTTAGGGCCCCTTTTCAGGGATGAATAGGGGTCCTTAAAGGGAGCCCAATGATGGAACCCTATAGTACCCTGAAAGGGGGGCCCTATTACCGAACCAAAAAATGTATCACTCATGAAAACCTTGTTATAGAACCCTACAGTATTTCGGAACTGTATTAAAGTATAGAGCCCTGTAGTATCCCTAAGAGGAACCTTATTACAGAACCCTATAGTACCCCTAAACAGAACAACCCTAAGGGGGACCTTATTATCGAACCCTGTAGCACCTGGCCTTCACTGAGGGTTTAGGGTTTCAGGTTTAGGGCTTTGGAGGATTAGGTTTTAGGGTTTTGTGATGTTCCCGGCTTTGGTTTCCGCTTGGGGGTTATGGGGTTTCAGGGCATTCCTTTTAGATGTCCTTTAAGGAGCTCCTCTGACGCGACCCTAGAAACCGAGCCTGAGTAACTACTTATATTACTGTTATATGTTTCAGGGTTTAGGGTTTAGGGCTTCCCTGTTTTGTATCATACACTGTAACATATTTCCGAACCCTATTCTAGCTGTTACGGTGCTTACTATATTGAATCGTGAAGCTATGAAGTTGGTACTGATGGTGCAATTGGTGGTTCGGGCTTCCCAAGAGACCCTAAGACATTCAAGCGCAAGCAATGTCGAATCATAAGATGATTGACGAATTCCTTCTCCATCCAAAGCCCTTCTGAAATACAGAAACGCAGGTGGTCAATATGTTAAGGGCAGCAGCGCGGCGCGAGATGAGCCAGAATCCCACGGGCACAAGATTTCACATCGAAGTCTTCAACCCGCCAAAGCCTGCTATATGCTTCACAGACCTTGGTCATGGACGAGGAGTTCATTACACGGTCTTATGCTTGGGTCGCCGTGCTCATGCAGAGCACTCTTGCACCTCCCACCCCGAGATACGATCTCCTACACTCTGTTTAGGGTTTAGGGTTTAGGGTTTAGGGTTTAGGGTTTAGGGTTTAGGGTGAGAAGCCACCAGAAAAGGGGGAGTGGAAGAAAGTTTTCTGGATGGACCCGTCGCGGTGCAAAGACGCCCCTGCACCCGGGGAAGGCAGCGACTTGGTGCGCAAGTTCAAAGCCCAGATGGCCGTTTTCAGGGATCCTTCCTTGGTGGCCAAGAGGACCCACAGCTTCGAAACCCTAAACCCTAAACCCTAAACTAAACCCTAAATCCTAAACCCTAAACCCTATCTAAATGAGCTTGTCGCCCGCGATGACGCTCGCCTCGAGAAGGCCCCAGCTCGGTGCAAGAGGAAGCGCGAAGTGCTCGCTGCTGGGCACCTCGCTTTCAGAGCCGGAGCTGTGAAAATTGAGTGATCGCAGGCTCCTCTCATCGCAACATTCGGCCACAACAGGGCTCTCATTTGTCCGCTTCCCCAAACCCTTGAACCAACCAGCATACCCCTTGAACAAGCCGTATCGCATTCCCGAAAACTCACTCTAGTAGGCCACAACCCTGTTGGCAGCTGTGTTGCTAGTTACTGGCATGATGCTTGTGCCGCTGATGTCCGTTTAACCTTGAACCATGAACCTGAAACCTCAAGCCATATCCGTGAACCCTGATCACGAGCCTCAGAAACCTTAACCGTAACCCCCAGTTCCGTTTTTGGTCCCATCACCTTGGCCTCAAAATATCTGGTATCCGTTTGCAACATACATGTCTGCCACCCTTATATACGATGGTTGCAGATCAAGCCTATAGTCTACATACTCTAGGTAGTGCTGTGGGACATTTTATATTTTCTCTTATTGGGCTTAAGAGGATCTTACCTACTAATATTTTTCAAAGGCTTTAAAAGCACATCCTAGCACTGCTTCTTGGGCTCTGTGAGTTCGAGGCGGAACAGCGCGAGCGCCAACACCAGCAGGCGCTGACAGGGATCTTTGGCTCGAAGTTCCCAGGGAGCCACATGGGTGGTTGTCAAAATTATGGTCCCTTTTGGGGTACCCTAAATAATAGGTGCCGTATTATAATAAGGACCCAAAAAGAGACCATAATTTTGACAACCACCCACATGGGAGTTTCCGACAATAAGGGGTCCCTTTTTATGGGGGGTCCTTATAATAAGGATCCTGCTATTTAGGGTACCATCTTAGGGTCCCCCTATTTTCGGGAAAACCCACATTGAACTTCCGATACAATTGAGGAGATCGTTGTCCATGATGAGTTGCCACCATCATCAAGGGTTCGCGTGCCTATACAGTGCATGTGTGTGCCCAGAAATGTATGTATGTATATGTATAAATACACACATACGACATACATATACAGATAGTTAGGATATGCAGATAGATAGATGGATAGATCGATTGATAGATAGATCGACAGATAGATCGATAAAAAGATAGATGGATGGACGGATGGATGGATGGATAGGTTGATAGATAGATGGATAGATGGATAGATGGAGCATAAATGACAGATGGATAGATGGATAGAGGGATAGATAGATGTATGGAGAGATGGATAGATAGATGATAGATGGATAGATTGATAGCTGGATAGATTGATCGATGGCTAGATGGATGGATAGAAAGGTAGGTAAGTTCACCAAGTGTTCACATTCTCGGGCGTTATCAGTTGTTCGGCAAGCGCGCTTCATTGATCGCACTCGGCTGGTCTGCGAACGGGAAACACAGACAGATTGTTGGACAGATAGACAGATAGGTTGTTGATTTATTAGTGTGTTTATGTGTTTGTTTGTTTGTTTGTTTGTCTGTGTGTGCTGTTGTTTGTTTGTTTGCTTGCTTGTTTGTTTGTTTGTTTGTTGGTTTGTTTTTTGTTTGTTTGTTGATTGTTTGGTGTGTGTGTGTGTGTGTTAGCTGTCTGTTTGTCTGGTTGTTTTCTTGTCTGTTTGTGCGTTTGGTTGTTTGGTTGGTTGTTTATTTATTTATGATGTTTGTACATTCGGTGCATGCTCTACTTCTCCGTGTTTTGATTGCTTGTTTGCTTGTTTGTTTGATAGTTTATAGTTTGTGTTTTTCTTGATGTGTTGTTTGTTTGTTCGCTTATCGTAAGTATGGAAGCGTTTGCAGATAGTGCGTACGCACATGGACCCTTAGGGAGACTGTCCCAAGCGGCTAATGCGCATCAAGCGCATCAACTCACAGTCACAAGCCTGAACCTTGACTTAAGGATAGATTCCTCTGGTCTGCTCTCGAAATCCCTAGCCCTAAACCCTAGACTCTAATACCTCGAAAATTTAGAAACCCTCAGTCGGATAATCAACCCAAGATTTGTCAGGGACCCCGTTAACGTCTGTAGACTCTTACAAACCCTATACTCTAAACCCCAAGCCCTATACGCTTAACGCCCAAACGTCCAAGTTCAGGGGTGCAAGGTTTAGGGCTTATTTCAAGTTAAGGAATTGAGTTGTCAGCAGGTTTTGGGGCTGAGGGACTGGCAAGCCGAATTCCACATTGACCCTGCTGACAGCTCAATGTTGAAGTGTACAGAGCTTAGGGCTTCAGTCATTTATGAACAGCAGGAAGTCTACAAGTAACTTTTTAGGGTTTGGGGTTTAGGGTTTAGGGTTTAGCGTATAAGACCTGTCTGACACTCCTGCAACAAATTGCATCCTCAGACACCTTCTGACAAACGTCGCAAAATAAAGGCTTGAATTTCACACGTTGGGGCGAGGAGTGGGTTTCGGCGTCATGGCCTTCGATAAAACTTTATACATCTAAATCCCTTTCTGCTTCCTTAGTTTGCAACGATAGGGTCCCGACAGTAAGCAAGTTTCGATCAGCAAGGAACTGGAATTCAGGGTCTAAGCCCCAAGCCGTCAACCCTGTCTGTGAACTTCAATCATAACCCAAGACCCCAGTCCAATTGCCTACAATAGTCTAGGTCACCGTAAACGCCGTAATCCCTAAACCCAGGATCCGGAACCCTAAGCCAGCAACCCTAAAGCCTAATGTAGGGGCCTTCATAGCTATCTATACTTTTTTTGGGGGGTGGGGTCCTTATTGTAATCATAGTATAATATACCCCAAAACCCTATTCTCTTTATTAAGGTCCCTACATTCAGCCCTAAACCAGACTACAGGCGGATAAGCGGAAGCAAATGCTTGCTGCTCTGGATGAGAAGCGCCAGGCGAAATTGTGTGTTGCAGGTTCAGGGGACCAGGTTTAGGGGTTTGGGGTTTAGGGTTCAGGGTTTAGGGTTTAGGGTTTAGGGTTTAGGGTTTAGGGTTTAGGGTTTAGGGCAGGTGGTGGAGGGTTCTCTGTTTGGGATAGTATAGCAGCTTAGGCTTTCTGATGCGGTCTTGCAATGTGTTTTGGGTTTTGTGCACTGCTTTGGTGCTTTAGTGTGCTTTATGAGGGGACCAAAACAGAGGGATTCCTGGGGTTGCCCTAGGGGCGTACCGGTGTTTGCAATGTGTTCTTGCACGTTTGCATGGCCATGCTGCGAAGTTTCCTACCTGGTTCTAGTGGTTTGTACTGGGGGAGGGAGGGGGTGCACAGCTTTTGAAGGTTTTAAGACGCTTGCCATCTTTTCAGTGCAAGTTAAGCGAGGGAGGGCACTGCAAAAGTTCTGCCCTGCATCGTCGAGGCAAGACGTTTGTGTTTCAGGACCCTATCTTTTGGCAGCTCCTGCTAAAGAAAATCGCTAGTCAACCGATGTGGGCCTGCATCATTTGCCAAGAGAAGTAATTTCGCCAGTGTGAGAAGAAGAAGCAAGGCAATGTAGGGGCTTATAAATAATTACCAATGCTATTTTGGGGGTTCCTTACTATAATTATAGTATAATGGGCCCCGCAAACCTATTCTAATCCTAATGCCCCTATATTAGAAGCTTTTTGTTCAAAAGGCTCTGCTTCCTCGCACGACGGCCCGCGATCCTGCTATAGTCAGTCCTGCCTTTGACACTTACATGCCCTATATAAATCGCTGGATTCTAAATCCCGGAAGCCTAGAATCCTGAACCCACCCTAAACCCTAGGCTTTAAGCCCTAGACCCACCCCCTCTCAAAATCGAAAGCCGCTGGACAAAAACAGCTAACACTTTAGCGACCGTTGGAGCATCCCCGGGGGGGTTGAAGGATAGATCTACTATAGGGGCCTTAATAATAATTAGAATAGGGTTTTGGGCCCTGTTATAGTATAGCTATAATCAGGAACCCCAAGCAATAAGATTGGTAATGATGTAGGCTTCTGTATTACTCCACAGCCGGCTAGCTAAGGGCCTGGGTAGAAGTTCGAAGGCAGCGCCGAGAAGTTCATGAAATCTGCCAGCACCACCACATTCGACTTCTACCTGGGCCCTAAGAAACCCTAAACCCTAAACCCTAAACCCTAAACCCTAAACCCTAAACCCTTTTGGGGACTTATGTAAGGAAACCCTAAACCCTAAACCCTAAACCCTAAACCCTAAACCCTAAACCCCTAAACCTGAAAACCTCTAAACCCCTGAGCCCTAAGCCCCTAAACCCCCTAAGCAATCATATTCAGGAGCCCTCAAGAAGGCAGGTTTCTCAGGGTCCTCTGGGCAATCCGGGGAGGCCTACGGCCCTAAACCATCAAACCCCTAAGTCCTAAAGCCTTATGAGGCTGGGTTGTCTTTTGGGATCTTTTTTAATTTCCTTTACTATTTTGTAGAGAACCATAATAGCAAATAATTTTCAATTCGCTTAAAGGGCAACTTATGATGTTCAAACCCTAAACGCTGAAGCCCAAACGGATGCCTTATGAGGTCCAAACCCTAAATCCTAAACCCTAAACCCTCAACCCTAAACCCTAAACCCTAAAACCTAAACCCTGAACGGATGCCTTAAGAGGAATCCTTCAAAAACTGCTCTGAGGCCGAAAGTCGTCGACTTGATGACATGAGGCGACTCAGGGACCTGACTAGCGGTTCAGGGACTTCGGAGAGTTCCTTCTGGTACTTTGAGGGTTCGTTGAAGGTTCAGGGCTTAGGGTTTAGGGTTCCCGTAAAGTTGAGGGAAGTTGAGGGGTTCAGGGTTTAGGGTTCCTTCAAAGCAGACTTTGGGTTTTAGGGGTTTAGGCGTCTTTCTCAGGAAGCCTGTGAAGGGTCCCTGATGGGGTCCCGTTTCGGGTTCTCCTCAAGGGTGCAGCGGGTGTAGTGATGTAGGGCATGGGGGCATCTTGGGTTTCAGGGCTTTAGGTGCATAGGGTGTAGGGGTTTAGGTGGAATTGTTGGCTTATGTTCTTTGGGGGTGACGGAGCGTTGACAAGAGCGTGTTTGTTGTCTGGTTTTCGTTGTACGTCCTGGGGAGCTGGAGGGATGAACTTCGGGCGTTTTGGACATTTCAAGAGTGTTCGCTTTGGGGTTTGCGGCTTGAGTGTGCGAGCACTTTGAAGCTCGTGTGTCTGTTGAGATCTGGGCTTAAGTTGAATTAGGGGTTTAGGGGTTTGGGGTTTAGGGTTTAGGGGTTGAGGGTTTAGGGTTGAATTCGGGTTTGGGGCTCAGGGTAATTACCGGCAGTCCATAGCCTTGTGACCCTTCTTGGCTGCTGGGCTCTTCTCATGGCCAGCGTGACTGCCGCTTTTTTTGGGGGGGATTCAGGGCCTGGGGCTTGGGGATCGGAAGAGTTGGTAATGACATCCTCTTCTAGACCTCAATGCCAGGACCTACTTCAAGACCCTAAAGCCTCCTAAGAACTCAGGGAAGGGGCCGATCAAACCCAGAGAGCTACGTTCTTGTAAGGCCATAACCAAGCTTCTTGGGATTGGTGTTTCGGGCTTAGGACCTTTAACCGTAAACCTTAAACCCTAAACCCTAAACCCTAAACCCTAAACCCTAAACCTTAAACCCTAAACCCTAAACCCTAAACCTTAAACCCTAAACCTTAAACCCTAAACCCTAAACCGGTAGGAGAAGCAGCTTC
>CAJNDV010020224.1:63160-86389 GCA_905221635.1 Symbiodinium sp. CCMP2456 | reverse complement strand
CCTAAACCCTAAACCCTAAGAGGGTGGGGGCCTGTAGCGATTCAACTTCAGAATCGTCGTTGGTGGTCGGATCAAAGTCCATGTCCTGTCGAAGGTCTCGGGATGCTGGGAGCAGGGAAAAAGTAGGGGCCATAAGAATCAGACTAGGGCTTAAGTGTTAGGGTTTAGGGGTTTAGGGGTTTAGGGGTTTAGGGTTTAGGGTTTAGGGTTTAGGGTTTAGGGTTTAGGGGTTTAGGGGTTTAGGGTTTAGGGTTTAGGGAAATGTAGGGGCCATAAGAATCAGACGAGGGTTAAGGTGTTAGGGTTTAGGGGGGGGGTTCCTTATTTTAAATATAGTATGGTGTACCCCCAAACCTATCCAAATTATAAAGGCCCATAAGAATTTGACTAGGGTTGTGGGTTTAGGGTTTAGGGTTTAGGGTTCGTAGTATCGTTCTAATATGATATACCCCCAAAGGGTTTAGGTTCCTTAGTATAGTTATAATATGATATACCCCCAAACCCTATTCTAATTATGAAGGCCCCTAGATTACAAAATAACTCGGATCAGATCATAGGTAGTAAATAGTACGATGGTGTTGGAAGGAGTGGAAAGGGTCATCCATATTATGAGCTGCTTGTGACGCTCTTGTGACAATGGTTGTTGCGGGGCATGATGCTCGACCTCATTCATGCTTCGGTTGTTTTGCACTGTAGGACCCTCAACCCTACACGGGCCTGTTCAGAGAAGCACATCACTCCTGAGTCGTGGTCCTCTCGGGTTAGAAACCCAAACCCTAAACCCTAAACCCCAAACCCTAAACCCTAAAACCCAAAACCCACAACCCTAGGCCCCTCGGAGCAAAATCCAGATTGGGATCGAAATCATAAAGGAAGCGACTGCTTCCCGAGAACCGCGAACCCTAAGCCAGTGGAACCAGTTGCAGATACGGAAGCTCGGCGACAAGCCCAAAACCTCGAAACGAGTCGTTGCTTCCCGTCATTGCTTCCCAGAAATTCTAAACCAATAAAGCCCTAAACAACTAACCCTACCCCCTAAATCCTAGAAAATCAACCCTAAACAACACCTAGAGGAGTAAGAGCCTGAGCCCCGCAAACTTATTCCAGATGTAGATCCGCAAAAGCTCCGCAGACCCAAAGCAGTGATTGCCGCATCTCAAAACCCTGAAAGGGGCTGATAGTCTCGTGCTTGCAACTGCTCGGTTTGGGACTTAAGCTCAGGTCCAACAAGCAGGGCACGTAACCCTAAACCCTAAACCCTAACCCCGAAACACCCCAAACCATCAATCCGAACCCGAACCCGAAATCCTATCCGTTTGGGCCATGGTTGTCATTTGGGTAGTTCTCTAAATTCGGGTCCTTTTTTAGGTCCCCAATATAGTACGGCACCCTTATAAAAAGGACCCTAAAAGGGACCCCAGTTTATAGAACTACCCACTTGGAGACCTAGGTTGTTGCGCAGAGGGGTTGGAGGGATCTTGAGAACAGCTAACTTCACGACCCTCATGCAAGGGTTGCAAGGGAGGGAACGGCTGATACTTTCGGGTATCAGTGCCAATAGGCTTGTGCACAGAGACTGGACCTAGACAATGGATCCAAGCACCCCGTGCTGGAAAGGCCCTGGAAGCGCCAACATGAACAGCACTTGGCACGGGAACTTACCTTGGTAGCAAGTTTTCAGGATGAAAAGTACATGACATAAAACCCTGAAGTGCATTTCAGTTCAATCAGGGGATTACGACCGATGTATCTTTGTTAAAGTAAGCCTGGTGCTGAAAACTGTTCCACAGGGTTCCTTACGATATCTATAAACCTGGTCTGATATATTTCAAGACGTCAAGGCCCTAGAATCGGCCCCGTGCTGCCAAAACCCTACCCTTGACCCTAAACCCTAAACCTTGAACCCTAAACCCTAAACCCTGAACCCTAAACCCCAGTGCCTTGGTGCAGTCTTCCAGGGTTTCCATATCGTCTCCAAAGGCATGGCCGTGTCTGTCCTGCAGTACCCCTACTTGGAGGATCATGGGACTCAGTAAGTAAGGTTATGAGTCCCCTAATTGGGGTTATAAGTATAGTTACCTTAGTTATAACCCTACTTACTTAAGTCCCATGATCCTTCAAGTGTAGGGGTAGAATAGGGGCGTTGAAGGGTTACTTTACGGATTCGGGTTTCGGGTTACTAGAAGGGTTATGACACCTTCGGGTTTGACAACTATCATGAGGATGAGCACTATTCCCTTTTAAACCTATTCACACCCCGAAATTAGACCAACGTTGACCTGACCCCCATATACGTAAATCTAAAGTCCTGCGTGGGCATTCTTGAAACTGGGTAGGAGTGGTTGTTGCGGGTTTGAATAAGTAGTATTACTCCTCCCTCATCAATCCCTACGAGTATTTTAATATAACTATAGTCTGCCCCCCCCCCCGTCCCCACCCGATCCGATTGCCAAACCCTATTGAAACTTAAAAGGATTCTAATTTCACCGGCACGACTCCTACTACTTTAATTGTTGCATCTGCTCCTACTCATACTCCTACCCGTAATGCCACTCCTACTCCCACTCCTAGTCCCATTACCGCCACCGCCACCACGACGACTGCTACTACCTCTACTACCTCTACTACATCTACTGCTTCTACACCTGCTGCGGCTGCTGCTGCTGCTACTCCTACTTCTTCCACTACTACTACTACTACTACTACTACTACTCCTCCTGCTGCTACTCCTCCTCCTCCTCCTGAACCCTAAGCCCTAAACAAGGACTTGAGAACTACACGTAAGCGCGAGGCGGCGTAGTCTCGGTTTCGCGAGGTAAAACTCAAGAAGCTCTTCATGTTTAGGGTCTTTCCACATGATCCAGGGTTTCGTGCATAGGGTTTGGTCTATGCGGACAGCAGCAAACCGTTTATGGATTTACCGGGCTTTTTTGTCGAGGTTTGGGGGCTTCCAAGAATTCGGGATGCCGCATTTCAGAAGCTGTTTTGTCTCGTCAGATTTTCCAGGGCTTTTACATGGCCGTCAGGCTAATGAAGCTTGAAGGTACTTTATTAGATCAGATCAGAGCTTTGGAGCGTTGTTGCTTGGAAGGGAGGGAATGGGTCAGCCGGGGATTTTAGAGGGCTCTGGGGGTTTTTCTCCCTTAGAACAGGATCCTGTTCTGGAAGATCAGGGCTTTCCTCACAAGAAGGATCCTGGTACTTAGGCTCCATCTCTCCTTGTAAAAGGAGCTTACCATGTAGGGTCTCTCTTCGGGGCACTCTTCTCGTAAAGGATGTGGGGGTGCCAGAGTTTTTTTGAAACTTCCCTATGGGTCCTCCTTAGTCACTTTCGGAGGCATGGAGCTCAACCGTTGGCCGCGGCCCTATCCGCGCAAACTCGCAGAGCCCTAAACCCTAAACCCTAAACCGCTTAGCCGAAGTCCTGAGTCCTTAAACCTACGAGCCTCAAACCATCCCAAAAAGCCTAAGCCCTCAATCAAACCCTGTGCCCTGAACCCTATACCCTGAACCCTAAACCATCACATGCTGATTCTTTGAAGCAGAACTGAAACCTGAACCTTAAACCCAGAACCCTAAACCCTTAACCCTAAGGTCCCTTGAAGCATGTCGGCCTGCGGCCCTAAACCCTGAACCCAAAGAAACCCAAACTTCCGGACTTAGGCCTCTGAGAGTGCTGAGAGCCAGCGTCGGCGACAGGCGATAGGAGGTTTTTGGGGGCTTATGGTTGAGGGCCTTAAGGGATCTATAGGGTTCCCTGAAGGAGTTTAAAGTTTTGGGGCTTATGGTTGAGGGCCTTAGGGTTCCTTCAAGTGCTCTATAGAATTCCTTGAAGGGTTTAAGGTTTTGGGGGCTTATGGTTGAGGGCTTTAGGGCTCCTTTATAGGGTTCCTTCAAAGGCTCTATCGAGTTCCTTAGGTTTTTTTTTCAAAGGTTTTGGGGCTTATGGTTGAGGGCTTTGGAGCTTAGGGTTGAAGCTTGTAGGGTTTAGGGTTTAGGGTTTAGGGTGTAGGATTTAGGGCTGCAGGGCTTTTGGTTGAAGGTCTTCGGGTTTGGGGCTTAGACTCTTGGGCATAGGATTTTCAGAGTGTAGCTGGAAACAGTGGAAAGCTGCCAAACCTGCTTACACTCTAAGAAGATGCCGAATCTACTTTACGGAGGATTCATTGATTGAAGGGCATTGGAGAGGCTGGGCAGAGTTGTAAGATTGCAAGACATGTTGACTATAATCACCTGAATTCTTAACTCATTCCACCACACCTTGCTTCTAAACTCTCCAGCAAGCTTCACGCAGGAACGCACAAACCCTCGATGCCGCCAGGGAGAGCGAAAACAACTCGAAGCCCAAGTCTTGCTTCGTGCTCTTTTTTTGGGGGAGAATCAGAAGGTGCTCCTGTAGGCTAGATTGAAACATAAGACGTCCCTTGCAGGGAGCCCTGGAGAACCCTTCTGCGGGACCCTTTAAAGCCCTTCCATGCCAACATGTAGAGGCTTGCCTTTTAACGTTAAAAACCCTAAACCCAAGCTTGCCTGCCCTGTGGTCGTCCGACTTCGGACGATAACCTGAGGGCTCCGAGGGAGTTGGTCTTTGGGGGTGTTTGGGGATTTGTGGGGACACTTTTTGTAGGTGTTTGGGTACGGTTGGCACGTATGGGGGACTCGAATATAGTACACTACATGGTAGGATCCTTATTATAAGGACCCCAAAATAAGGAACCCCTACACAGCTACCCTCACGCGCCCGTAACATAGGGGCCTTATGAAATTCGAATAGGGCTTGGGGGGCCCTTTAGAGTCTAATTATAATCAGGAACCCGCAAAGTAGTATAGGTAACTATTGAGGCCCCTGTACCCTAAATCCTTGTAGTAGCTCTTATAGAACCCTTTAAGGAACCCTTTAAAGGAAACCCCCTCAAAATAAAGGAACTACCCGAAACCCTCATAGTAGCCCTTACAGAACCCTTTAAGGAACCCTTTAAAGGAACCCCCCTCAAAATAAAGGACCTACCCTAAACCCTCATAGAAGCCCTTATAGAACCCTTCAAGGAATCCTTTAAAGGAACCCCCCTCAAAATAAAGGACCTACCCCAAACCCTCATAGTAGCCCTTATAGAACCCTTCAAGGAATCCTTTAAAGGAACCCCCCTCAAAATAAAGGACCTACCCCAAACCCTCATAGTAGCCCTTGTAGAACCTCTTCAAGGAATCCTTTAAAGGAACCCCCCAACAATAAAGGAACTACCCCTACAGTAACGCAAACCTCTAAAAGACAAGTACCCGGAACCCTGAACCAACCCCAAATCTGAACCCCAAACCGCAAAGCCAAAACCCCAAACTCTGAACCCTGAACCCTAAACTCTGAAACCCTAAACCCTAAACCCTGAACCCTGAACCCTAGAGTAACCCAGAAAAACGACCATGAAGCTGGAAGCCCGGGTTTTGGTTGAACGCAAGGCCCCTCGGGGCTCTCGGTCCTTCGGGTTGTTGTGGGATCTTCTTCAGCTAATGTAAGGGCCTTCATAGTTAGAATAGGGTTTTGGGTTTCGGGTTTAGGGTCTAGGGTTTCGGATCTTTAGCTGAGTGTAAGGGCCTTCATAGTTAGAATAAGGTTTTTGGGGGTTAAAGGGTTCCTTAAAGGGTTCAAAAAGGGCTACTATAAGGGTTTAGGGTATAGGGGCCATAATAATTAGAATAGCCTTTTTGGGGTATATTACACTAAGGAACCCCCAAACAAGATAGGAAATTATTAAGGCCTTTAGCTTAGAATCTCAAATCAAACTGTCCAAGAACTTCGACACAGCTGCTCGGACCATCTTCACCTCAATATTACCGATGGCCACATTCACAAGCACGGTTTAGGGTTTAGGGTTTCAGTGCTAAGACGGACAGAGACGAAGATACCTACTCGTGCGGTTGAACTATGTTGGCGGTGTTAATGGCTCAAGCAAACGCAGTCTTTCGTTTTGCTTTTGCAGCCAAAAGCGACCGAGAGTGTAACACCTCCGGTAAAGACGCCCGACCCTGCCAACAGTATCCTAAACCTTAAATCGTATTCCCCCCACGCTCCCCACTCCTAGAAGCTGCCCACACCCAACTCCTTGATTTCTCGACTCTAAACCACCCCCAAATAGAATAGGGTTTTGGGGTATACTATACTATAATTATACGGAGCCCCCCTACATAGAACAGGTAATTCTTAAGGACACAACCTGCGAGCAACGAAACGAGTCCCGTACATCCTTGTCCTCGGACACTATGTTCGGGTCCTGGTGCTCGTGGTTCCGGTCTTTGGGAGTTCCCCAAAACCCAGACCCCCGGGAGGATCTAGAAAGTAGAACCCCTAATTTGGTACCCCATACTACTAAGGGCTCTTTCTAGGAACCCCCATTAAGGGATCTACTTTTTGGATCCTTTCGGGGGTCTGGGGCCACCTTCACTGCACGTTTCGCATGACTATAGCACCGATTTTGCAAACCTACTTATCTCCATGATCCGGCAGGTGGGAATTCGAAGTGAGCGTTGTCAGGGTTTAGGGCTTTAGCGGCCAGTCGGAACAAAGAAGCGCTTCATTGTCATTTCCGGAACTCCCAGTGATACGAAAAGCTCAAACCCTCAAAACCCCTTAGCCCTGAACCCCTTTAGCCCTAAACCCACAAGAACTAAACCCCAAACCCCTGAACCCTAAACCCCTAAAGCCTAAACTCTCAACCCAAAAAATCCCTAAACCCGACACCCTAAACCCTAAAACCCGTAAGTGCGAGTCCAAGCTGCATCTTCCCTTGAACCCGAAACCCCATTATCAGGTTTAGAGTTTACCTTAACCTACCAAAACCTACAGTCTTGTAGGGTCCCCATAAAAATTCTATATTGGGGTTCAGAATAAGACCCTACAACAAAGTAGGTGGTGGTAGGTTAAGGTAGGGTTTAAGTTCAGGGCTCTGAGAACAAACGTCTGAGGGAACCGGCCCTCAACACGAAACCCAACGAGTTTTTAGACTGAACCACACTAAGCCCTAATATCTTAAGCCAACAGCGCACGAAACTCTAAACAGCCAAGAAGAAATACTACGGTTAATGATACAAACCCTGCATTACCCATAATAAGCAACATACCCATAGTTCCTATAGTTTAGGCTCCTTAAGGTACTGCAGGATTTATAACATCAACCGTCTAACTGAGAGGCAAATTTGCTTGGCTAACTTCTGAACCCCTCCTAAAAGTTAAACTTTTAGCCTCCTTATGATAGTTTATATAGAAACCCAAAAAGTTAAAGTCCTAAGAGCCAACCAGAAGAACCCCAAGTTATGGTTTCAGGTATATTCCTTAATTCCTAACCCTAAACCCTAAACCCCTAAACCCTAAACCCTAAACCAGAAGAGCCCCAAGTTTGCCCGTCCACAGGCCTTGAGCCGCAGGGGCACAGGCAAAGGCGGTGCCTGCAAAACTAAGGTTTAGGTTTTCACGGTTTAGGGTTTGAAGGTTTAGGGCTTAAGGTTCCAGGGTTTAGGGTCTAGGATTTGAGGGTTTAGGGTTTCAGGGTTTAGGATTTGAGGGTTTAGGGTTTCAGGGTTTAGGGTTTCAGGGTTTAGGGTTTCAGAGTTTAGGATTTGAGGGTTTAGGGTTTCAGGGTTTAGGATTTGAGGGTTTAGGGTTTCAGAGTTTAGGATTTGAGGGTTTAGGGTTTAAGGTTCCAGGGTTTAGGGTCTAGGTGTTAAGGGTTTATGGTTTCGGGGTTTAGGTTTTGAGGGTTTAGGGTTTCAGGGTTTAGGGTGTGGGTTTGAGGTTGTAGGGTTTTAGGGCTTAAGGTTTGAAGGTTTAAGCTGACGGTCGCCTTTTGAGGATCTGTAAAAGTTCTTCAAGGGATCCGCACGGTTTGTTTTTTCAGGCGTGAATAAAGGTTGTGTGGGATTGATGTCTAGTAATGCCGAGACCAAAAAGCCGCAGGACCCTGAAAACCCTAAACCCCAAACCCTAGTCCCTAAACCCTAAACCCTAGTCGAGATCCCGGATGCAGGGGCCTTAATGTAGTTTACACAGGAACTGACATCAGAACCTTTCAGGAGAAGGACATGAATCTTGGTTTTCCCTTGAAGGCACTTGAATAATCCGGGCTTTGAAGTGAACCAGGGAGAAAAAAGTACAGACTTTTATTTCATAAAGGTTCCTTTAAGGAACAGGTCCCCCAAAAAGTATTAAAGTATGGTGCTCCAAAGCCCAGTGAATAATCTTACCCCCCACCGAGGAACATCTGAAATGTCCCACAAGGCCTACCTAGCAAACTGGCACCATGGAACCTGCCTTGACCCGATGGCAACGCTCGACCCTTGAAGCACGACTACACCGGACATATGCCCCCTTATGTATGGGCATATTAATAATTAGAGTTGTTTTTTTTTTTTGCGGGCGCCTTTATATATTTTTAGCATTATATACCCCCAGACCATATTCTATATTAAGGCCCCTACATTACACCCTGAAGCCTAGACTCATATGAACGTTTCACTCATACACAGGCCTCAGACTCTAAATGATAGGTACCTCCCCAGAAACGATCCCCAACGACCCGGTGCTTAATCGTTAGCACAAGGTTCTGGAGTATACTAACGTAATATAGGGGCCTTGATAATTAGAATAGGGTTTTGGGGTATATTCTACTATAACTATAATAAGTAACCACCAAAATACTGTAGGAAATTATTTAGGCCCCTACATTAGCAATCGTGTTCGTGTTTCACCTTCCAAATCTTGTCGGGCCTCTGGGGGGATGGACAAGCGGTCAGCGGCCTGGCAGCAAACGCGAAGCTACCCTGAGCCCAACTTAAGGCTTAGGGTTTAGGGGTTTAGGCAAACAAGACGAAGTCTTTATGGTCTGTGAAAGTGGCCGTTCAGCTCAGTTCGTGATGCCTGGGCCTTTGTCCCAAGCCCATTTTGCCAGGGACCTTTGAGAGTTAAAGGGCCCTTGACTGCCGGCTGAAGGTTTACGGGCGCTCTGTTCGATTTCGCTCTTAAGTTGAAACTATGTTCGCTGTAAAGAAGATCGTGTAGAAGTGCCAAGAGCCAGCAAGTGACCTTGTCGCAAATCCCAGGTGACAAGCCAGTGTTTTTTTCCAATGCAGGCAGCATTGGCACGAGTTGTGCAGCAATGCGGCTTCTTGTATGTAGTATCTGGGATTGTCCGGCCCAGGAAAACACCATCAATGGGCGATCGTCAAAAGGAGTGGCAGGAATTCGCAAAAAAGGTAAAACAAGTGACACAACCCTCCCACCAACGCAAACCTAGCCTGCATGACAAATCCAACATTTCCTGGTGCCTCCTCGTAGGCAACAGCCGTGCTCACCGGTCCGTGCTCCCGGACGTGATCCTCGCAATGCAACTCGCGATGCTTGATGACTTTCGGTACCCAGACCCCCGGGAGGATCCAAAAAGTAGATCCCTTAATGGGGGTTCCTATAAAGAGCCCTTAGTAGTATGGGGTCCCAAATTAGGGGTTCTACTTTTTAGATCCTTCCGGGGGTCTGGGTAGTGAATGTTTGGCATGGACTTCGCGACGAAAACTCTGAGTTTTGAGGGTTTTCGCTGCCAAGTCCTTAAAGCTTGACTGGGGGCCTCGGGACCCGTAACTCCCGATTCTGAAAGCCTTGGATACGTATGGGGGCTTCCGAAAATAGGGTACCCTGACATATAGTACCCTATATAGTAGGATCCTTATTATAAGGACCCTGCAAGGAAGCTCCCATATGCCAACAACAACAAACAATGCCAGTGTGAACACGAGCCAACCCCCCTTTCCCAGATCCCCGGAAGGATCCAAAAAGTAGAACCCCTAATTTGGGACCCCATGCTACTACTACGGGCTCTTTATAGGAACCCCCATTAAGGGATCTACTTTTTGGATCCTCCCGCGGTCTGGGTTGCTAAGACTCGTGAAGGTGATCCCGTGCATGCTGCTGATTGTGGTCGACACATGCTCACCACGAACCCCACTACTACTGCTACTACTACTACTACTACTACTACTACTACTGCTACTGCTACTACTACTACTACTACTACTACTACTACTACTACTTGCTACGACTACTACGTCTATTTCTGTGCACCGCCCCTATGTCAAATGTGTAGAGCTAGACTGGGTCAAGATTAGCAAGGACCAACGTTGCAACGTGTTCAGGCTCCCGGTCTCTCGCAGATTGGCAGATTGTGCTCCTACTTTAGCAAGTCATTCAAAACTGACCACTGGGCTCTAAGCCCTAAACCCTAAACCTTAAACTCTCAACCCTCAAGCCCTACAGCCCTAAAGCCCTCAAGCCCTAAACTCTGGGCACTCAGCTCCCGAGACCCTTTTCACTTCAGGTCCCAACAGCAGTCAGATCTCCCGCTACAACTCGAACTAAGCTGAGGAAGAGGCTGCAGAGCTTTTCTCACGGTATGAGCTTCATGTCTATGGTCTTAGGGCTTTAGGGCTTTAGGGCTTTAGGGCTTGAGGGCTTTAGGGTTTTAGGGTTTTAGGGTTTAGGGTTTATGTTCTGTTTTGGGGGGTGAATTTTGGACGTTGTGGGTCTCAGGATTCGGGTTGCAGAAGGCCGTAGATTCCATGCTTATCTTTTTGATCGGTTGGGGGGCTTGGGATAGGGAAGGGGGGTGGGTTGGGTTTCGGGGTTTAGTGGTTTTTTGTTTCTTAGGGTGTAGGGTTTTGGGGTGGGTTCAGGGTTGTGTCTTCTGAAACACAACCCTCAGCCTAAACCCTAAACCCAGTTGCTTCGGATCCCTGCCCGTCTCTCCTCTATTCGCCTCTCCACGAAGCGAGTCTCTTGCCTCAGCAGCATCATGTAGGGGCCTTGATAATTAGAATAGGGTTTGGGGTATATTATGCTATGATTGTAATAAGGAACCCCGACGCCTTCCATGGAGACAAGTGAAATGATTTGATGGCCCTCAGTTTTGGGTTTTGGGTTTCAGGGTTTAGGATTTGAGGGTTTAGGGTTTCGGGGTTTAGGGTTCCAGTCTGTATAGTTACTCCCCCAACCTTAACTTGAAAGCACGCGAACACAGGAACCGAAGTGCTTGTGAAGATGATGGTCTTCCTTTGGGACATCCTCCAAGCCTTTACACCGTCTTCCTAGAAGCCATATGCTTGCTAGACAACTTCCCATTCAGGCTTCAGAATTACCCTAAACCCTAAACCCCAAAACCCTAAACCCTAAACCCCTAAACCCTAAACCCTCAACCCCAAAAACCCCAAGCCAGGGCATCGGCTGAAGCTCCATCCAGGTGGTCGTATCCACGGGCTCCAACTGAGAAGTTGGCTTCCAGGGATGGCTTTTCTGTCTGGTGCTTAGTAGGGAATGGGGGAATGGATCCCTATGATAGTCCCTTAAGGTCCCTTATGGTAGTTCCTATAACCCATTCCCCCATTCCCTACTAAGCACCCCCTCCTCCATGATCTCTCGAGCTTCATGGCTTCAAGATTTCAGGCGTAATGTAGGGGCCTTAATAATTAGAATGGGGTGTTGAGGCCCATTATACTTCTCAAATAATAAGGAACCCCCCACAATAGTATAGGTAATGATTTCGGCCCGAAATTAATTCGATCCTATTGCGGCGCCCCACCTTCAAGTCTATATCATGAAGCGCAAGATCTCGAAGAGGATGCACATCAAACGTATTCGGAGTCGTAAGGACTGGGTGGGTAACAGCCATTTTTCTTGGTGGGGGCCCGTTTGAGAAGACCCTAAACCCTAAACCCTAAAAGGTTTTAAGTGGGAAGGCCGCTGCGTGCCGGTGTCGATGGTCCAAAAGGGGCTAACCTCTCTACTCTGGTAGGTAATACAAAAAACATATGGTAGTTTCAGACAACTAGGGTCCCGACTAGGGTACCTTATTTAGGGGTCCTTATAGTAAGGATCCTAATATTTAGGGTCCTATATCAGGGTCCCCTATTTTCTGAAACTCCCATATCAAAACCAGGAAAAGCAGAAATACCTCCCGAGCCTTCATTAAGATGAGCCGAGCGCAAACTCGGGATCTGCTCTTTTAGTGAGTCCGGGGTTTAGGGTAGAGGCTAAGACGGCCTTTTCCTACGCTTGGAACCTGACTTGTCGGGTATCATGGGGAACTAAAGGTTAACCTTTTGGGTTTATATAGGGGTTACATAGGGATATACTACCCGAAAAAGGCTAAAGGTTACCTACTCTACTACTAGGGAACGGGATGGCAACAGTGCCGCGTTGGTCACCATTGTGGCAATCCTAGAACACTCGCAGCCGGCCTGTGCTGAGCACCCTGGCTGTCAGCAAAGGACAGAGGGCTGAGAGTTGGGCCTCAAGCCCATGAAAGCCGAGCTTTAGGACGTGGTGCGGCCCAAGGTGGAAAACAATTCTGTTGTCTCCTTGACCCTAAACCCTAAACCCTAAACCCAAAACCCTAAACCGAGTCGCGGGAAAACGAAGCCCGAAAGCTCTCTGGGGAGGGTGACCGCCGACGGCAAGAAGTGGTGCGGGTGAGTCGGAACCGACATGCCCAAACCCTGAGAACCCTAACTAGGGTTTAGGGTTTAGGGGTTTAGGGTTTAGGGTTTAGGGTTTAGGGTAACCCCCACACCCCTACATCGTAAGTCTTGTAGATGCTACATGATCGCTTGCTCTAGGTTCTTGAGTGACCCCTAAATAATAAGGGTACCCTTTTTCCTAGCACTCGGTTTTAATAAGGAGACCCCAAAATAAAAAGGGCAAAAGGGTACTACTTAGGAACCTAGTGCTTGACTCTCAGGGACTGAAGACAGGCCACCGGTCTATGAAACGGACATTTCTTGTCTCGGAATCCCTGCAGTGCGAAGCGCAGGCAGGAAGCGAAAACGAATAAATCACTTGCAGAACCCTCATACACCACTCAAACAAGCTTGTCTAAAAAAAGTCTGAAATGTAAAGACATTTCACCAAATACTGCAAGATGGAAGCCCGGTTCCATATTATACTTATACTATAAAGGAGCCCCCAAACCATATTCCAACTATTCAGGCCCCTACATTACAGAAACCTAAACCCTTGAAACCCCAAACCCCTAGACCCTAAACCCCTAAACCCTAAACACCTGAACCCTAAACCCCTAAGCCCTAAACTCTGAACCTCCACAAGCCCTAATCCTGAAGCCTTCGGCAGGCCTTGGGCTTGTCTTCTTCCGAAGGGGCCTCAGGAGTGCCTTTGGCCTTCCAGGCGACGTGCGATTTTAATTTTAGGGGCCCGAAGGATCGGAAAAGTCTTTTTTTGGTTGGGGTTCCTTTCAAAAGGGTTCCTTAGAATGTTCTAGAAGGGCTACTAAGGGTTTCGGGTATGGGGGCCTGAAACCCTTGAAAATGTACTAGATCAATCCCCTGGACCCCAAACCCAAGACCCTAACTGGATACTTTCTGACCTTTCGGGTGATCCTCAGGTCTCGCGCTTCTGGCTGCGGGTTGAAGACAGGGAAGTCTACTGTAGGGCCTAGATAGTTACCAATAATATGTTTGGGGTTCCGATTATAGTTATAGTAGAATATATCCCCAAAGCGCTATTCTTGTTCTCAAGGCCCCTATATTATTGACGACAGCTTTCCATTAGTCAGGCCAAGTAGGGCCTGGTTGTGACCTCTGCTATCGGGAGCGCCGAGAAGGCAAAGGCTTGTTGACGTGCGGTTTAGGGTTTAGGGGTAAGGTATACAGAAACAAGCACTGCTGTGCCCAGGTTTGTGATGACCCTCGACATTGTTGCTCTTCTTGCGATGGTTGGCTTTGCGTTTTCTTGTTGATGTTCTTACTCATGCCAGTGCTACTACTGCTACTACTACTACTACTACTACTACTACTACCACTACCACTACCGCTACCACTACCACTACCACTACCATTACCACTACGACGACGACGACGACTACTACTACTGTCAAACTCACGGTCGCGACACATGGGCAATTCTCGAAATCCGGTCCCTGCTTAGGTCCCCAGTATAGTATATACGGCACCCTTGTACAACAAGAACCTTAAAAGGGATCCTAATTTAGAGAACTACCCAACCATCCTGTCTGCTAGGGTTTAGGGTTTAGAGTTTAGGATTTAGGGTTCAGAGTGAAGGGTTTAGGTTTTAGGGTTGCTTGAATGACATCGAAAGCGTTATCGTCCGCAGTGGTCTCCTCCTTGGCCGGGCTGTGCTACTCGATGCCTTTGTTGCTATTCATTTCCTGCGTTCTGCGAGGCTTTTGTGTATGATGTTGTGTAGGCTCTAGGAGCTCCGAGTGCAGATGCAGAACTACAAGATCCAAATCGGAAGGAGTCGGAATACATGGGTGGTTGTCAAAATTAGGGTCCTTATTGTAATACGGCACCTAATATTTAGGGTACCCAAAAAGGGACCATAATTTTGACAACCACCCACATGATGTGTAGCACGAACCCGTTTGGAAGCCGGCTTTTGCCGCCATTGCGATGCAGCTGACAATTAGACTATGCCGGCAAGCCTACAAGACCAGTGCAGCTCAACGGAGAGACGGAACGATGCCTATAATATAGGGGTCTTAATAATTAGAATAGGGCTTTGGGGCCCATTTTGCTATAGCTATAGTAAGGAACACCCGAAATATTACTACTAGCCGTCTTGATCGCAAATCATGCAAGCAATACTTAAAGAGAAGCCAACTACAAACATACTGCAGAGATAGCCATAGCAATGCGGTTGACAAGATGGACCTCGTCTGACAACGCCAGGTCAGGGTAGTGACAACTTACAACAACCCCTAAACCCTAAACCCTAAACCCCTAAACCCTAACCCCTAAACCCTAAACCTTAAACCCTAAACCCTAAACCCTAAACCCTAAACCGGGACAGACCGACCATAAGACTTCTACGACGAATTTCGAAAAGCCGGAATTCCAAAATAACCTCACGGAAGGCCATAGCGCTTTGTGATGCATCTCTAAAGAATATCTAGTTCAAGACATAACCTGGGCTTTGAAGTAACCAGGGAGAAAAACGTAGAAACTTTTTTTCATAATGGTTCCTTTAGGGAACAGGTCCCAAAAAAAGTATTACAGTATGGTACTCCAAAGCCCAGTAACAGCCCGCAGCATCAACATACACAGCTCCAGAATGCACGCCTCAGCCACTGGCTCCTTCGGTGCATCGGCGTCTGCAAGGGCCGACGAGCCTAGGGTTTAGAGTTCGTGGCCATGATGCTAAAGCATACATGCAAATGTTAAACAAGCTACTCCAGCAGGGTTTGGATCAATTGCAAGATAAGCAGGTGTGTGTGCACATACACAGATTACGTATATCTACCTATCTATCTATCTACCTACCTACCTACCTACCTACCTACCTACCTACATACCTACCTATTTATCTATCTATCTACCTATACCTATCACCAACGGAACAGAACGGGAGCATAACTTTTGCTCATGTTTGCAGTCTTTTGAAGCTTCGGGTCGAGGAATGGCGGGTCGTCCCCACCCCAAAACCACGACGGACTCGAGGCTTAATGTAGGGGTTTTCGGGGGTTCCTTCAAGGGTTCTTTAGGGGCTACTATAAGGGTTTAGTGTATAGGGACTTAATAATTAGAATAGGGTTTTGGGGGCTCCATGTGATAATTATCGTAGAATACACCTCCAAACCCTATTCTAATTATTAAGGATACTTCATTGCATCACCGAGTCCATTGACGCTGGGCTGCGAGCTGCAATCACAAAGGATTGGGGTTTAGGGTGTAGGGTTTTACTTCCGTAAGCTTTTATGCAGGTTTCCCTAGCTCACACCCCTAAAGCAATCCACGTTCCGGGATTATTGGCTCTGATGGGCCAGCATCCATGCTCCTGTTGATCTGGGCATCCCCGCAAAACCCTAAACCCTAAACCCTAAAAGCTATGGGGCTGAAATTTCAGCATGTCTCAGGCTTTAATGCATGAGTCGCGAAGTAGGGTACATGAAGGAATGCTTGGATACTGCTTGGATGGTCGGACAGCTGTGACTAAACTCCTCTGTTCCCCTGAGCTGTAATGTGGGGGCCATAGCAATTAGAATAGGGTTTTGGGGTATAATATTACAAACTCCCAAAGTAGCATTGGTAATTATTTAGGCCCTTCAGTATACATGAGCAGCCCGCATCCCGGCCTAAGCCACAAACTGATTTCAACTTCGGAAGCCCAGCCAATGCACCCCCCCCCCCCCCCCCCCCCCCCCCCCAAAAAAAAAAAAAACAAACATGAAAACGCAGGTAACATAATGGACCAAGGCCTATATCGCCGACTATATAAAGGGCAATTATTCTACACACTTTTGGGGTCCAGGTAGGCCTTATGTTTAGTTGGGATACTGCAATCCAGCCACTATTCTTCAAAAAAATGCTGTAGAGGGAACCGAATACTGCGGCCCCTTTGTGAAGCCACGCTGATTCAAGACTAGCTTGCACTATCTGAGGCGGGTGTAGGAGGACAGCCTGGCAACCTGCAAGCTCGGCAACCCGCCGGATGAAGGCAAAGCAGTATGGAAATCACAGACACGCAGAGCGAAGCACCAACCGAGACAGCCGAGATACGCCCGGGCAAGTATGCGCTCATGCAGATACACAAATGAGCGATTGCATGCCTACATCTGTACACACATGTACACAGTTGAAAGCGCGCACACACACACACACACACATGTATATCTAAATACACTGTAGTTATGATTTATCACGCCTGTCGGTATCAGCAGACAGATGTGTTGTGGATGGCTAGATGTGCATATACGCATATTCAGGTATATAAGTACGGTATGCATCCGTACATACGTGAGTATGTATGTGACATAAGTAAGTAAGTAAGTAAGTAAGTAAGTAAGTAAGTCAGTAAGTCAGTAAGTCAGTAAGTCAGTAAGTCAGTAAGTAAGTAGGTAAGTAAGTAAGTCAGTAAGTCAGTAAGTAAGTAGGTAAGTAAGTAAGTAAGTAAGTAAGTAAGTAAGTGAGTAAGTAAGTAAGTAAGTAAGTAGGTAAGTAAGTAAGTAAGGAGCGAACGTAAGTAGATAGGTTTCCTTGAATATAGTATAAGGTTACAAAGTAAGTCTGTGTGTATTTTGCAAGTTTCTGTCTGTTCGCGTGTATGTGTTCGTGTCTCAGTAGTTCTGACTGCAGACATGTATACTTTCCGCCTATGTATCGTTAGGACAACAGGTATATGATGGTACATGTACGTGTGGATATATATATATATATACACATACACATACAGAAGCGCTAAAGTATGTGTGTAGTGATTGCAGTCTTTACTTGTGTGCATGCACTTGTATTGTGTGCATACATCCGTACACATGCATGCTGTCACGCATACAGACAGTTCTTCCGTACTTCCGTCAATCCATCCTCCATCCTTGTGCCATTCATTGCTTCATTCACTCGTCCGTGCATAAGCTCATTGTCTCGTCCAGTATGTGTGTCCTTCATTCCTTCCTTCCTTCCTTCCTTCCTTCCTTCCTTCCTTCCTTCCTTCCTTCCTTCCTTCCTTCCTTCCTTCCTTCCTTCCTTCCTTCCTTCCTTCCTCCTTCCCTCCCGCCCTGCCTGCCTTCCTTGCTTTCAGAATTTCCTTTGATTCAATCATATATGAGCATTACGATGCCTAGTCACCCAAGGGTCTTTCTTCAATGCTTCAAACACTCTACCTGTCGGCCCAGGCCCCCAAACTCCTGACCCCTCCGGAGGTTGGTGCTGATGTGCCACAAACCCAAAGCCCAAAACCCGGAGCCCCCGGTGATGAGAGTGTTGTGGATAGAATCGATCAACTTTAGGTAGTCTTAGGGAGACCCCTTAAAGGGGACCCTTCTTAAACCTACTTATGGCTCTCTTCAGAGGGACCGTATCGAGTGGGTCTGCATCCCAATGGTCCCACTAATCCGAACTCCCTCTCCGATTCGCAGCATATTCTGCCGAGGCTTCCGTAAACGAAGCGCGCCAAGATAACATACGATGTCGTACAGGCTTCTCCATTATAACCCTTAGACCCTATGCTTATAAAGGCCCCTATATTTGTTTGGGGGACAGGCTCGAGACCGAGGGGTCCAAGCCGAGCTGTCTGCCTGGCCAGGTTTGCAAAGGGCTCCCTTAGACCATGAGAATTGCGGTTTTGGGGTTTCGTGGTTTAGGGTTTAGGGTTTAGGATTTCTGGATTTTGGGCTTAGGGCCTGGGGTTTAGGATCTACTTGAGTTAAGCCCCCAAAGTAGGCAAAACAATGGCCCAACACCTCAAACGGGCTGTTCTTCTCCACGTAATGACTTTGGTCCCATCCAGCAAAGTAAGGCTACAGTCTTTAAGTGTAGAGATGGCTCCCGCGGAATCGTGGTGGGTGCATCTGTATGTGGAGTTGCAATTCGGTGTGTGCTAGAAATCGGGCTTTACAAAACAGGCGAGTGTTCTTGAACCCGCTTTGGATGGAGCTACTCTGGTACAGGAAAGATTTGAGAAGTCCTTGTGAAGCACTACTTTTGACTGTAGCCCACCCGAAGCCCTAAAGCCCTAGCACCATCTGACTCCCTAGACCTCTGAGCTGCAAAAACCTCCTTGAAGAAACCTTGAAGAGCACCTTTTGGGCTTATAGGGTTTAGGGTTTAGGCGCCCAGGCACCGCTCTAAGGACTTCTCTAAGGAAATGTTAATAAGGAGCCCTACACCCGTCTTAAGAAGCCAGGTAGACCCTGAAGTCCAAAGCCATAAAATAAACCCTAAACCCTAAACCCTAAACCCTGAACCCTAAACCCTGAAGTCCTAAGCCATAAACCCCCTGTGCAATCTAGAGGATCCCTTACATTGTCCTCCCAGAGTGCCCTTCCAGATCCCCTGAAGCCAACCTGAAGCCTAAGCCCTTGGAGTTTAGGGTAAAGGGTAGAGGGTTTAGGGTTTAGGTTTAGGGTTTTTAGGGTTTAGGGCCAAAGTTTAGGGTAGAGGGTTTATGGGCTGAAGCCCTAAACCCGAATGCAGAGTCTGCCAGGACGCTTCGAGATCAGACAATCCTGGAGCGGCGCTCCTCTCGTGAGGATGGGTCTTTGGGCTTAGGGCTTGAGGTCTAGGGTGTCGGGGTTTCATGTCTAGGGTGGGTTGAGGTTTAGGGTCTTAGGGTCTTGGCAATTTCGGGTAGAGGGCTTAGGCTTGAGGTTTAAGGTCTTGGGGTTTGGGGTTTTGGGGCGAGGAGTAGATCAGGAGTTGCATGATCATTTTACAACTGTAGACTGTAGGGTTTAGGGTTTAGAGTTTTACGGTTCCGAGTTTAGGGTTTATAGTGTAGCATACCTGGAGACCCTACTCTAATCATTCGGGCCATTATATTCGCTGCAAGAGTTTAGGCCTAAACCCCTGGCCATGGGAACCTAAATTCCGGACTTTGGTAACCTAACTTCCAATTCTCGGCTTTGTTGCATCATTTTTGATCCATTTAAACCTAAAAACAAAAACCTAATAAGCCATGAAAGTTTCGCTTTGTTGGGTCATGGCAATCGTTTTCGAGGCTGGTGATAAGGGTTTTAGGGTTCAGGTTGGTTTAGGGGGCCTTAGGGAATGGGTTTGAGTGTCCGCCCTTCCCTAAACCCTAAACCCCAAACCGCCAGGATGGGGGCTTAGGGTACCCTAAACCCTAAACCCTAAACCCTAAACCCTAAACCCTAAACCCTAATTTAGGGCTTTTAGGGTTTTTAGGGTTTTTAGGGTTTTGAGGGTTTTTAGGGTTTTGAGGGTTTTTAGGGCTTTGGGGCATCGGAGGGTTTCTCTCTGGGGGCTCTATGAGGCCTCTAATAAGGGGTTCTATGTGGGTTCTATGAAGTTTTCATACGGGCTTCTATATGGGTGGTTGTCAAAATTATGGTCCCTTTTTGGGTCCTTATTATAATACGGCACCTATTATTTAGGGTACCCCAAAAGGGACCATAATTTTGACAACTACCCATATGGGCTCCATAAGGGTTCAGACTTTAAAGTGTGTTTTAGGGTGTAGCCGCTAGGGTTTTAGGATTTGGGGCTTCGGGGTTTCGGGTTGAGTTGGGGCGTCCAGGGTTTGCGAGTTTAGGCTGTTTGCTGTTTTGGGGTGTAATATAGGGGCCCAGATAACTACCTATACTATTTTGGAGGTTCCTTATCATAGTTGTTGCATAATCTACCCCTAAACCCAAAGCCCTAAACCCGAAACCCTAATTTACACCGAAACCTCAAAACTTCACAGCCCTGCAGCCCTAAACTTAAGGCCTAAGCTTGAAGTCCCTAAAGCTGCAGCCCAATAGCCCTGGAGCCTTAAGACTGCACCCAGCGGGAGGGCTCAAGCGCAGTCTCCGAGCGATCGGGAATCATCGTGTGTCCCCTAAACCCTAAACCCTAAACCCACTCCCACCGGCGATCGGGAAACGTGGGCAGACCCGATGCCTTTCGGCAGGCTGAAGGGCATTGAGCGTTTTTCTATATGGGATATATAGATCTATCTATCTAACCAACTATCTATCTATCTATCTATCTATCTATATATCTATCTATCTAATATGACAGCGGTTGGGAGCTTGTTTATATTTTCAGATGTTATGAGAGCCTTTAACATACACTAATGGATTTTTATGTGTGGCTTTGTAGGTTGTCCAGCAGGCTTCTTAAGAAACCTTGTTCCTACAACCGCAAAATATGAGGATCCACATAGAGAGCCCTAAGTAAGGACCCTAGGTTTCTTAATCGGTCTTCTATGTTATTGAGGTATCAAGTGGATACCTGGTCTCAAAGCTTTCATTAAAAAGCCTCAACCCAAAGCCCCTAAACGTCGAAGAAGATCTGCAGTATCTTTCGCTTCTTTGTCAGGAGCGGAGCGCTTCTGTGGCGGAGGCCGCGTTCAGAGACCACACAACCCCAAAGGGTCTGTTAAGGATTAGGGTTCAGTGTTTAGGGGGTTTGGGGTTTAGGGTTTAGGGTTCAGGGTTGAGGGTTCAAGGTTTAGGGGTTAGGTTTAGGGTTTAGGATTTCCCTAAACCCTAAACCCTAAACCCTAAACCCTAAACTTGGCATGTCGAAGATCTAATGGAATCGGTTTGGGGCACAAAATGTAAGTCCTCAGGGCCATAGGGTTCAGCCCAGGCGCCGCAGCATTCAGATCGTACCCTGCGCCTTTTTTACTCCAAATCTCAGCACGATAAGGCCCTCTTAATCGTTCAGATCGTATCTTGTAGTTCCCATGGATGCAACGAAGGGCTTAGGGTTTTTTTTTAAAAAAAAATAGGGTTTAGAACTTTTCTAGGGTTCAGGGTTCATATCGGGCTTAGGGTTCATATAGGGTTTAGGGTTCATATAGGGTTTACGGTTCATAAAGGGTTTAGGGTTTAGGTTCAGGCTTAGGGTTCTTATAGGGTTTAGGGTTCATATAGGGTTTACGGTTCATATAGGGTTTAGGGTTTACGTTCCGCCTGTGAAGGGCCGGTGGTTTGGGTTGAAGCTTGCTGGACAGTTCGTCCTCTCAGAGCCTCGTGAGAGTTCTGTCTAAGGACTTTAGGAGGGACCCCAAGGAGGTACCAACCGCCATATCTACTATCCTAAAACCGAGTGAGCCCTAACCCTAAACCCTCAACCCTAAACCCGAATCCCCTCCTTTCTAAGGACTTTAGGAGGGACCCCTAATAGGGGCCCTTAATCCCACTACCTTAAATAACCATTGTACAGTCCTTATATACCCCGTATATAGCCAGGTAGTCTCCATATGAACCCCAATAACCTACAAGGGTCCCTCCTAAAGCCCTTTGATTCTGGGTGCAGGCCAGGTGCCGCTGTAACGGATCCGTAGAGGGATGAGGAGGTTTAGGGCCATAGGGTTTACTGCAAGGTCGATAGCCGCGTTTGAGGAGTCGTGGTATGTTTTGCAGCGCGAATCTTAGCTTGAGTTTGGGCATTTCATTCAAATTCAGTCCCTCGACCCAAACCCTGAACCCTAAACCGGTCAGGGCCTGTCGATTTCGGCTTTGAAGACCTACCACCCGAAGTCCTTCCTATACTTGTTTCTTTTGAGGTCGCGTTTGGGGTCTCTCTCTCTCTCTCTCTCGCTTCTCTTTCTCTTTCTCTCTCTCTCTCTCTGCGCCTCTGTATGTGTGTATACGTATACACGTAGGTATGAGTGTCCTCGATTTGGTTTAGTTTCTATATCCCGTACAGTGTCGCACTCTGTTTCTTTGGCAGATAAGGCTGCGGTGAACATCGCCATCCACGAATCCGGGACCCTGTAGCCTGAACCCTAAGCCCAGAAGTTACCCTAAACCCTAAACCCTAAACCCTAAACCCTAACAGTAATTAAGCCTTCAACCATCTTAGACCCTTAGACCCGAAGCTCTACTCCCTCAAGCCCTGAAGAACCTGAGGGGTCTGAACGAGCTGATAGTTAGGAGCATTCCTTTCTGTAGTTTTGTGAGGAGTAATATATAGAGCCTACTGAGATAATTACTTTAAGACTTATATTATTCACCAGGTTTCCGCACTAAAACTATACTACACAGAAACCCCCAAACCGTATTCTAAATAGTCACTGAAGCCTTTAATGTTGGGGGGAGAGTGCATCATCATTAGTTGGACACTGCCCGCACTCAGCAACACTTGGAGAATAGTCAGCTTGTTTTCCTTAGGTCATGAAAGTTAGAAAACCCCTACTAGTATCTTTGCTATCGAGTATTTCGTGTGGGGGCAGTGCCCAAACTAGAGAGGTACTGGGACACTTGGGGCAACACGTGAAGCTACCCAGAGCAAGTGCAAGGCACAGAGGCAGATAGAGATGGAACGACAAGCCAGGCACAGGGTTTGGGGCTTTAGGGGTAAACCCTAAACCCTAAACCCTAAACAAGGGGTTTAGATTTAGGGCACAGCGATGTTCCTTGGGGTCGAGGGTTTCTTTGAGCCTGGCAAGAGGACCCGAGTCCAAACCTCCCCCTATAGTCTCCATTGTAGTTCCTTTTTGGGTATACCTTACATATACAATTCTTAATATATATATATATATATATGTGGTTAAACCAAAAAAAAGGAACTACAATGGAGACTACAGGTAAGACTCGAACCCACCCGAAATCTCAGAAAGACTGGTTGAGACCCTCCAACAAGCCGAACCCTAGAGCTTGATCCGGTTGTCTGCATAATCGGGAAGTTGTAGATCTGGACAGGTTTCGGGCTTGAGTTTCAGGATTTGGGAGTTTCCGAAAATACGGGATACCTTACTTTGGGGTCCTTATAATA
>CAJNDV010020224.1:0-27720 GCA_905221635.1 Symbiodinium sp. CCMP2456 | reverse complement strand
GGGTTTAGGGTGTAGGGCTTCTGGGGTTTAGGGGTTTAGGGGTTTATATAGGGGTTTAGGGGTTTAGGGGGTTTGGGTTTAGGGCTTCTGGGGTTTAGGGTTTAGGGCTTTAGGGGTTTAGGGTTTATATAGGGTTCAGGGTTTCTGGGGTTTAGGGTTCAGGGGTTTAGGGGTTTAGGGTTTGGGGCTTAGGGGTTTAGGGGTTTAGGGGTTTGGGTTTATATAGGGTTTAGGGTTTAGGGCTTCTGGGGTTCGGGTTTAGTGCACTGCACAGGTGAAGGGGTCCAGGTTTCGGTGCTTAAGTTTAAGGTTTTAGTTCTTAGGTCTGGGGTTTCCCGGGTTTAGTGCCTATAGGTTTAGGGTTTGAGTGCTTACCATTCCCTATTATATATTATTATGTACTGTGATGATGATTTGTTTATATTATGTGCTATCTACATATGTAGATTAAATTAATGCACACTATCTTTATCTAGAGCATACCGACGACACATCCCCAGCCTAAGTCGTTCAGGCTTTGGCGTTTGGGACCTAAGGCCTAGACCCTAATCCTTAATCACCTAAACTCAAGAGCCCAAAGCCCGAAGCAAAAGATCAAGCTTGGGGTTGCAGGTTTATCGCTCGGGTTTTGGGTTCAAGGTTTTCCATGTACGAGTTTCACAGGGTCTTCGTAGGCAGTCTAGCCCTCACCTGTAGACCCCATAAAATCTATTTGTGGAATCCGCAATCCCCTTCAACATGCAAGTTTCCTGGGTTCAAGGTATAATGTTCAAACTGACCCTGCATACCTTATATTCCCCGAATCAAGAAGAGTTAATTTCATCAAGCTTCCGCAAAGAAGTAGCCTCCTTACATCGCAAGAACCCAACTTTCTAGCCTTGCACGGGTCGAGGAATCAGATTCTGACTTGATGCCCTAAACTCCGATTTAGGGTTTAGGATTCATTGGAAAAAACTCCGAGGAATCTAAAAAGCTTCTGAAGGCGATGCTTGGAGGTGTCACGCTGCTGTCGCGCGGATGGAGCGCTTCTTTCACATCGATTCGGGTGCAGGGATCCGGAGTTGTTGTTTGTCGAGGGCTTCGGGTTTAGAATATGGGTTTAGGACTTATGATCTGGGGCATCATCATCAGCATCATCATCATCATTATCATCAGCATCATAGTAGTCAGCTTCATCATCCTACTGTGTTCTTCTTCATCCTCGTCATCATATTGGTGTTACGATTGTGATTATCATTTCTCTTCATCTCACCTGCTTCTTCACAGTCGTCATCATCATGGCCATCATGCGTCGAGTCGTTGTCATCCTTGCTTCGATCGTCGCCATCTTCATCCGAAGTGGCAGTGTCACACTCGCCATACCCAGCAACACACACACACACACGCCATCGTCAGGCTTGTGGAGGCCATGACCATAATAATGTAACGACACTCTTTACCATATGCTATATACTAGACTATACGATATCATACCAAACTGTACCGCACTATGCTGTAAAATAATGTACTGTACTGTACTGTACTGTACTATACCATATACTTTATACTATGTACGATATAGCAATTACAGCGTTAACTGTGTACGAGATAAACACATACCATATACTATATACTATTTGCTACAACGTATATAGTGTATACCAGATATTCTATACGGTAATATAGTATAAGATAATACCATATCTTATTGCTCATCGTCACTATCACCGTCCTCTGACTATGACAGAGCGGTAGGTCGCCCTTAGCTACAGAGTGACACCTCCGGCCACGGTCATTAGGGTTTGGGGTTTGGGGTTTAGGGTTCTGGGTTGGGTTTAGGGTTTAGGGTTTGGGGTTAAGGGTTAAGGGTTCTGTGTTGATGCAACTTGACTTGAGCATTGCGCCTCTGCTACCCGTGCTTAACCCGTGCTTTCGATTCAACGTATTCCCAACCCCGGCCTGCACCCGCAAAGTCTGTGTGATTTCTGCATTTGGAGTCTCGGAGGTCTTCAGCCGAGCCTTAGCAGTTCCAAAAGCATGAAGACCATCAAACCTTCGGCTCCAAATCCAAAAACCCTAAAGAATTCAAGACCTAGGGCTTTAAGGGTTTAGTGTAAACCCGTGAACTCCGAGCAAGCAACCGGAAACTCAGAAATGCCAGCCCTACACGCGCACAGGAGACTCCGATCAGGGACACAGCGCGGCAGCCAAGTCGGGTCTGGTCTTTGTTTTGGGGGGGTGTAGGGTTTAGGGTTTAGGGTTTTGGGTTTAGGGTTTAGGGTGTAGGGCCTGATGCACAAACCCTTGCAGATTCTCAATGCGGCTGATGATATAAATCCTGCAGTACCCATAATATGGAATATACAATAATTCCCATAGTTTGGGTCGTTAAGGTAATGCAGTGTATGTATCATCAACAGTAGTAAGAGAGGTAGAACTTTTAACCCTTAACCCCACCCTTAAACCCTAAACCCAACCCTAAACCCTAAACTCTAAAGCCCTAAACTCTTTACCCCACACTTTGCTCCCGCGTTCAGAGTCACAACGGGTGTATCTTTCTGCTGGCGGATCACGGGTCGGATCCCTGAACCCTACCTAAACCTACTACCGGAACCCACTAATTGTGTAGTTTCTTATGATAAACCCTTTTTGTTATGGGTTTTCGAGGGGCAATAGCAAAAAGTAGGTTTTGGTGGGTTAAGGTAAGCCTCTGCAGGTGATGGATGCCGGCCCTGAAACAAGACTCTCCCTGCAGGCTGGCGTGGGCAAAAGGCTTTAGTTTCTGGGCTTGGGAGGCTGCCTCTAGTCTCCATTGTGGTTCCTCTTTGGTGATTGCGGATCCTACATATGAAACTTGGAAGAACACCAAAAAGGAACTACGATGGAGACTGTAGGTAGGATTTTGAGGTTTGCTTGTTGGGGGCTCGATCTGGCGGATCAAAACGTCCCCTGCCAATGCAGCAGTTGGCAGCACCCCTGCCGTAAGGAGTCCATATACCCATACCTACACCAACAGTAGGTAAAAGACTGGCCCAACACTTATACAGGGCCATTATTCTGCATACTTGTGGGGTCCAGGTACAGACATATTAACTTCGACCGTATATATATCTATATACATACACCCGAAGGTCCGTAGACTCATGGGCACATAGACCTTGGAAGGGCAAAGACCTAACAGGAGACCCTTGTTGTGAGCCTGAACCCGTTACTAGAAGTTGGTCTTTTCGGATGATGGGGCGGGGTCTTGCATCGTAAGTCTTCAGAGAACCTTTAAGCCTTCAACTTCGGGGGTTGTGTTCGTATTTTAGTGGGTGTCTGATTCTTAGTTCCCCAATTCCCAACCTTCAAACTTTTTGGGTTCTTATTATTTAGTAGCAATCTGAAAGTTTAACCTTTTATTTCCCTGGCTTATTGGGCAAGGAAGGATTATGCCCGGCTTTCGGATTCAGGCACAGCTTCAAGCCTCCAGCTCGCAGGTGGTAGGCTTCCATATCCTGAAGCTAGGCCCTGAACCCTAAACCCCTGCGTACTTGAAGGATCATGGGACTTAGTAAGGCTATAAGTCCCCTAATTGGGGTTATAAGTATAGTTACCTTAGTTATAACCTTACTTACTAAGTCCCATGATCCTGTAACTAGACCCTATAAAACCAAAAAACTGGCTGTAGCTCAAAAAACCTACCCTTGTCGGGTTCCTTTTTTGTGGTTTCTTCATACAGCACCTTGAACATGTAGGCTTTTGGGGCTACAGGTACGAGCGCTAAATCCCTAAACCCTAACACACCCCAAATCCCTAAACCCAAAAAGCCTTAAACCCAAACTCCTAAACCCCCAAACCCTAAACCCAAACTCCTAAACCCCTAAACCCGAAAGCCCCTAAACAAACAACTAAACCCGAAAGCCCCTAAGCTCTCCATCCCACGGCCAGGGGAGGTGGCGCAAGAATCCCCTCCTGAAGCGCATTTGGAGGCCTCTGGGCTCAGAGGTTTCATCGAGTTTTGGGAGAGGGTTTAGGGTTTAGGGTTTAGGGTTTAGGGCTCCTATGTGGTTCCTTTTTGGAGAGTATATTATAATTCCTTACTAAAAACTTATAACAGATCCAAAAAGGAACTACATTGGAGCCCCTGGGTAGGGTGTAGGCTTTAGGTATGGAGCTTTGGGAGTTTGAGGGTTTGGGGTTCAGGGTTAGGTATCGGAGTTTTTGGGATTGTTTGTGCTTCGGGTTTAGGGATAGTCGGCTTGTAGGGCATTTTGCAAGAGGGGTCGGGCACCCGGCAAGAGCCTCTAGAGTTCTATGAGGGTTCCTTTCGAGGCTCCTTTAAATTCAGAGTTCTGCAAGGTTTAGGGTTTGGGTTTGGGGTTTAGGATTCTTTTAAGGTTCCAGAAAGATCTTCAAATCCGTTACTGAAGCCTTCGAAAGCGATGTTTACGCTTCCAAGCTCACCTTCCAAGCCCTGAGCCGTACCTGGACCCCAAAAGTATGTAGAAAATAGCCCTTTATAGGTTTTGGGCCATGTTTTTACCTACCTTTGGGGGGTTTAGGCAAACCCTAAACTCCCTAAACCCCACTTTAGGAACTGTGGTTTGCAACGAGGTCCACGCGAGAAGGGACAATGGCGAAGGTTCTCCTCCGGCCCGAACCCACAACCCCAGGAAGAACTCAAGTAGAAAAGCCTTGATTTGTAGGTGGTACCCTAAACCCTAAACCCTAAACCCTAAACCCTCAGTAGGGTTTGGGTTTAGGTTTTAGGATTTAGGGTTCAGGGTTTAAGTTTTGGAGTCTAGGGTTCAGGGTTAGGGTTTAGGGTTTAGGGTTTAGGGTTTAGGGTTTAGGGTTTAGGGTTTAGGGTTTAGGGTTTAGGGTTAGGGTTTAAGGTTTAGGGTTTTGGGTTTAGGGTGGCTTGTTTCGGGTGTTGTAATTTAGGGCAGTTCGGAAGCTTAGAGTTCATAAGCCCAGAACGCGAAAACCGCGAGTCCGATAAGCCCTGGCTGAAGCCTAATGTAGGGGCCTAAATAATTACCCGCACTATTTCGGGGGCTCCTTATTCTACTAAAAGTATGATGGGCCCCAAAACGCTATTCTAGTTATTAAGGCTCCTACATTACGGGCAATGCATCCCCAAAAAGGTTGCCTAGCCTCGACAGGTAATAATATGCTCCTCTGCATCCCCGCCGCTTTGTGGTTTACCTCTGAAACTTGCAGACACATGGGAGTTTCCGAAAATTAGGGGTACCTTATTTGGGGTCCTTATAATAGGATCCTACTACTTAGGGTACTATATTAGGGTCCCCTATTTTCGGAAACCCCCACATATCATATAGATCCTATGCTGCTTTACCATCGCACAGCTCTGGGCCGTGAGCCCTAAAGCCTAATGCCTCAGCCCTGAACTCAGCCTTTAGCAGTATGTACCATCTCAATATTCAAACTCTAAACCCTAAACCCTAAGTCTTGCCTGGACACCCAAAATATGTGGAATAGTAGTCCGGCAGATGTGTTGGACCATTATTTTCCCTACCTTTTTGGGGGTTTGGGTAAACCCTAAACTCAGAATGGAGTTTGCCATCTCAAAATTGAAAACTCCGAGACTCCCAGACTCTCTAGACAGTAAACTTAAAACCCTAACTCCTAAACCTTAAACCCTAAACCCCTAAACCCTAAACCCTAAACCCTAAACCCTAAACCCTAAACCCTAAACCCTAACTCCTAAACCCTAAACTCAAACTGTAGACTCTCTGGAAACTGTAAGCCAGAGACCCTGAACTCAAGCTCTAGCACCCTAAAGCCTGTGTGCGTCGGAGGCTCCTGCAGAAGCTTCCAGCCGATCGACGCCGGGAGATCCTCTCGTGACCCGCCGCCACCGGAGTCTGAGTCCACTGTAGTGGAAAGTTTAGGGTTTAGGGTTTAGGGTTTAGGGTTTAGGGTTTAGGGGCGGGTTTTAAGGGTTCAACAGGATCTAACGGGCTTACGAGGTTCGGTTGAGGGCTAAAGTGTGGAGTTGTGAGGGCTTAATGTGTTTTAAGGGCTTCAAGGTCGTCTTAAAGGGTTGAAAGGGCTTAGGCTTAAGGGCTCAGGGTTTAGGGTGCAGGGTTTAGGGTGGATGTATGCAGGAACATGTTGGAACTACATATAGCTCTATGTAGTAAGATGCAAGAAAGAAACAAACTTCAAGGCCCTAGACCGAAGGCCCAAGACCCGGTAACTAGAAATAATTGAAAGAATCTAAGGGCTTTAGGAGGGACCCCTAATAGGGACCCTTGTAGGTTATTGGCGGTTAATATACTATCTGGCTATATAAGGGGTATATAAGGACTATACAATGGTTATTTAAGGTAATGGGATTAAGGGTCCCATGACTATCACGGTTGTCGAACCTCAAGTCCCGTTGTCAGGATGGTTGAGTGAAGCACTTCGCAGAAGAGAGCCGCGCTAGTAGAGCTCTTTAGGGTAAAGGGTTTTGGGTATTCGGGCCTGGGATCGGGGGTTTCGATTTCAGGTTCAGGTTCTGGTTCACAGCTTCAGCGGCATATCTCCTCATGGATCATGCATGCTCGGAAACTGCCAGCCATACTTTTCACCTGTACTGGAAGATCTCCTGAATTCTGTAAGCAGGTGACGCAAATGGTGCATGCAGCCAAGCAGACAGCAACATTAGTTTTCCGATTTTCTGCTAAATCCCTGGCTCTAACCCTATGGACCTTACAGTAATATCCTAATCCTAAGCTCTAAACTCTAAACCCTAAATAATCCCTTGGTCTTTGAAATGTCGTATCAACTGTGTGCCCAGGAAATTGAGCAACGCACAGCAATGTCAGCTCGAGCGCCGGCACCCCAACCCTCGTGTTTGCGGATCTCCGTGTGTCTTGCAGCGGCAATCTTCAGAGTGTCGGGTTGGGTTGAGGCTTAACTCTTCAATGCTACTCCCCTGACCGCGATTTCTCATGACCGCTCCTCCTTCTACGAGCCCCAGTGCTACTTGTCGCAGCAGTAGAACTGATGTAGTAGTGCTCCTAGTACAGCCAGCACAGCTTCCGGACCGCGAAATTCACCTCTTAGCAACATGAGTGTTGGGTGTGTGCCCCAAACCCTAAACCCCTAACATGAACAATGGGGGTTTTGCCGTCATAGTTCCTCTGCAGCTCCCGTAGCTCCCTGGTGTGTAACGCAGTACTTCAGTACTGCACAAATATTAAGCGGTTCGGGGCTTACATATAGGGTTTAGGGTACTCGTTATGATTCCATGCTATGGGAACCATGGCAGGCATACAGACCCAGGAGTTCATTCCTCTCTATGCCTCAAGCGACCCTTTAGAGTTTAGGGTTTAGGGTTTAGGGGTTGGGGTTAGGGTTTGGGGTTTGGGGTTTAGGCCGTCAAGCAAAAAGTCTTGGAATAAACCTGTTCTGCCCTGTGCGGCACTGGGTTTTGCTGAGAGTAACCTCCAATGCTCCAAGCAAAAGAAGAATGAATCGATGAACAATATACAGAGTGCATAGGTGTATGTTCGACGTGCCAGACCCTACCACCTGTAAATCGAGAGCCTAAGCCTCAAAGAGAGCTGAAGCCCAAACCTCTGCGGCCTAACTAGGAGCTCTCTGGGATAATTCAGAGCAACAGTACCTCCATGTAGTAGGGGCCGAACTACTTGGTAATACAATTTCTTGACCTCCCCATTAAAGTCATACAGTACAACATCCAACGATAGCCTCCTTGCTGCCAGCCGATATAATGCACCCCAAAACCCGATTGAAGTGATCAGACCGTTTGCCAACCGTAAGCTTATATAAACCCTAAACCCCAAATCCTAAACCTTAAACCCTAAACCTTGAATCCTAAACCCTAAACCCTATAAACCCCCTAAGCCCTAAACCCTAAACCCTAAAACCCTAAATCCTAAACCCCAAACCCTAAACCCTAAACCCCCTAAACCCTAAAACCCCTCAAAAAAAAAAAGAAAACCCCCTAAAGTCTACTGCAAGGTTGGGTCCTCACCCGCGTCCCGCGCCCTCGGGCTGAGGCGGCCTGAAGGTTTCGGAAAATGTTGCTACACGGTTTAGGTTTTAGGATTTAGGGTTTAGGTTTTAGGGTTTAGGGTTTAGGTTTTAGGGTTTAGGGTTTAGGGTTTAGGGTTTAGGGTTTAGGGTTTGGTGCTAATGTAGAATTTAGGGGGTTTAGGGTTTAGGGCTTACGGGGTTTATAGGCTTTAGGGTTTAGGTTTTAGGATTTAGGGTTTAGGGTTGGGTGCTAATGTATTTAGGGGCCTAAATGATTACCAATACTATTTTGGGATTTCCTTGTTATAACTATAATATAATGGGCCCCAAAACCCTATTATTCTAATATTTAAGGCCCCTATCTCAAGAGTTTGGCGCTTGAGGTTTGAGCTTTGTGGCTTCGGCGTTTGGGTTTGCCAGGGTTTAAGTTTTAGGGTTTAAGGCAGTTTAAGGCTGTTTAAGAGTTGGGATGTAAAGTTTAGGATTTGGGGCTTCGGGTTGGGATCGTGAAGCCGTTAGACGTGGTTGAAACGCTTTTTTGACCGAAGGGCAACATCGTCGCCATATCGTCACTTCGTATATGCAAAGGGATGGCATGGTATCTTTGCCAGCATCAGGCCACGGCACGCCCTCCCTGAAACTCCTTACGCACTGGATGGAGGTTTGCGAAACCCTAAACCCTAAACCCTACAAGCCGTGCCAAGATCTCCGTTCATCGATCGCAAAGGTTTTGGGGTTTTGGGACATACTTCCTAAGGGTCCATGTACTCAAATAGCATATACATGGGCCCTAAAGTACCTATATAGGGACTACATTAAGGCCAATGTATATACTATATGAGCACATGGACCCTTAGGGACTTCTTATCCATCATCAGTCTTAAAGCATGACCGGAAGGGCACCATCTAGCCAAAGAGTCGTGGTGATGCCAAGGATGCATAGCAATGAAGTCACGTACGAGTCTGGGACGCAGCAATCAGCAGCATTATCAAACGTGAAGGATTTTCACCAACACCGTATACCCGACCCGCCTACCCGAACCCCGAAACATAAACTCGCACATCTAAGCCCCAGACCCTTGTCGCTTGGTGAGGTGCCGCAGGTCCAAACGTCTCAAAGGAACCGGCGAGCACCTACAGCGCCCAAAGCCAAGAAGGTCCGCGATACGGCAACATCAGAACGCCTTTTACCCTAAACCTGAAACCCTCGACCGTATCATTCATGGAATATTGAAGCGAAAATCAGCCTGCGTCGTGCATATGTCAACCCTAGATACACAGCGATCCAGGACGCACCAAGTGCCCTTTAATGGATCCCTTAAGGTCCTTCATAGTGAGTACTTAGGGATGTCTAGGGTGTGGGGTCTGGAATGTTCCAGACCCTGATGAAACAGTGATAACTGATAATAATCAAACATCACAGTTCTAGTCTAGCAACCTGCATCCCAAACTCGTAGTTAAGCCGTAGCTAAGCCCATAGTGGAAGCCTATACAACTGAACTTGCCGAGTATTAGGCCAGTTTTTGTCCGCCGCCTTGGATTCCTCTCTTCAAACCTCCAAGAGTTTGAACCATATGCGCGCCAACCCGAAACCTCCAACCCGTCCCCAAACCAGACATGACATGTGAAGTTCAGGACTTCTAGATTCAGGGCCCCTTGTGCTGGTTCTGGACTAAAGGTTCCGGATTTAGAAGAATCAAGCCCATCTTGCGTCTGTGCTGTCGGGCTGTGGATTCTATGTCAAACGGTTGCACGCAGCTGCTTGAATGAGGTTCTGGTGCAGGAGCTTGGCAAAGGACAGCTTTTGCAGGGTATCTACCGAGCTGGAAACGTATCTGAGAGGGCTTGATCGTTCCATGGCAACAGCTGCTGTGCGTGAAGGTGCGCTCCAGCATCTGGCGCTAGCGGAAGGCGCGTGGCCGTTCTGGAAGGTGGCTTCCGCGGCTGGGAAGGCCAGCCGCGCGGCAATGTTCCCAGAGACGCCTTACAAGCCAATGAGTTCTTGTCAGCAGTTGACAAGTTCTCAGACAGCGGCGGCAAACGACAAACTTCGCAGCATCATCTACCACTGCAAGCGACTGGATGCCGGCATAGAGGAGTGTCTTGCCCCACTTTACATAGCCTTTGGCTGGAATCAGCTACGAAGACCTCACTGATCTCCGCGAAGACCTCACTGCTAGCAATGCCATGATGATTTGAGCCCTGAGCCCTAAACTCTAAATTTCCCAAACTTAACCAGCAACCTTCCTTGCAATGCCGAAGTGGACAGATCAGGTTGTTTTTTGGGCTTGAGGGCAGATGCCAAGCCGGAGGATTCCTGGCAATAGCTCTAGATAGTTGAAGGTTCCATCCTAAGCCCGAAGCCCTAAACCCTAAAACTCGAGCCCACGAAGTAGCTCGTGTGAAGTTGCTGGCTAGAACCTGAAGATGCATGTGGCCTTCCAACATCTCGCTTGTCTCTACCTTCTACCTATATAAGCCCCCGAAACTAAGTAAAACATGGCCCGAAATGGACCAACACCTATAAACGGCTATTTTTCGACCTACTTCTGGGGGTCCAGGTAGAGTTTTGGGTTCAGGCTTCAGGGTTTAGCAATTAAGGCTTTCAGGAGTTTAGGGGTGGGAGTTGGGCATGTAGAGAACTTGGGGCATGCGTTGCGCTTGCCTCTAAAACCCACCGAGCCGCCTCAGAGATACAGAAAACAGCTCAAAAAGGGTTTAGGGTTTAGGGTTTGGGGTGTAGGGTTTAGGGTTTAGGGTTTGCATCCGGAAACTCGTTTAAGCAATGAGCGAAACCCTGCAACAGAGGGCTGAACAATAAGTCTATTTATGTCCCTGCAATAACTAGTTCGAGGCTGGTGGCCCTACATACTATTATATATCTAGACTTATACTCATACTATCGCATCCCCCAAACAATCGCATTGAGTTCTTACGGATCTAGAGAAGCCCTAAACCCAAAACCCTGAACCCTCTCTCTCTTTGTCTCTCTCTCTCTATATATATATATATATTTTTTTTTCTACATATATAGCCCCTAAAACCCTAAACCCTAAACCCAAAAACAATTCCTCCAGCCAGGGCGAGGGCCGATTGCCGCAGCCGGGTATTGTCCGGTACTTCCGCGGCAAGGCCCTGTCCGGGATTTTGGGTTTAAAGGGCTAGGGTTTAGGGTTTAGGGTTTAGGGTTTAGGGTTCCCTTTAAGGGGAACCCTATAGCACCGTTGAGGAGGACCTTATTCTACAACCCTATAGTACCCTTTAAAGGTCTAGGGCTTTGGGGTTTGGCATTTAGGCGTTTGGGGGTTAACATGTAGTATAGGAGCTTGATTTAAGAAACCCTGCGGATCTTTATATGGATCCATGTGGATCCTGAGTGCCTTGGCGTTATAGGGTCAGGGTTTCCAAAGCAGTTTCCTGCATGAGGCTTTAAGGTCTTCGGATTCGGGGTTCAGGGATTAGGGTTTTAGATGCCCGCTTTTAGACTGGAGGATCATGGCTTCGGCAGTAAAGGGCTTAGGGATTCATGGGTTTCGCTTGACAAATCCTCTTCTCCTATGCTATTGCAGCTCCCGTAGCTCTTTGTTGCTTTACCGGGCTCTACTGTAGATTTGGGGCGAACTGAAGCTTTCGGGATTCATGTCTTGACGCTTCGGGATGGCAGGTTCATGGGGCATTATCGGTTTTGTCGGGTTCCTGGGGCATGATTGGGCTCATCGGGACTTGTAGGGTTTACACGGTGGCCTTTAGACTTCAGGGCCTTGTTCTTGAAGAAGTTTCTCTCCCCTTCCAGGGCGGTGCCACTTGCTACTATGCGCGCACCTCAGATTCAGCTCAACCCTAAAGCCTTGAACCCTTGAACCTTTGAGCCATCAAGCCCTAAAGCCCTAAACCCTCAGTCTTGGCTAATCTTCCAACCCTAAAGCTTAAACCCTAAACCGTAAACCCCTGAACCCTTGAGCCCTAAGCCCTTAAACCCTAAACCCTCAGTCTTGGCTAATCTTCCAACCCTAAACCCTAAACCGTAAACCCCTGAACCCTTGAACCATCAAGCCCTTATGCCCTAAACCCTCAGTCTTGGCTAATCTGCCAACCCTAAAGCCTAAACCCCAAACCGTAAACCCCTGAACCCTTGAGCCCTAAGCCCTTAAGCCCTAAACCCTCAGTCTTGGCTAATCTGCCAACCCTAAAGCCTAAACCCCAAACCGCAAACCCCTGAACCCTTGAGCCCTAAGCCCTTAAGCCCTAAACCCTCAGTCTTGGCTAATCTGCCAATCCTAAAGCCTAAACCCCAAACTGTAAACCCCTGAACCCTTGAGCCCTAAGCCCTTAAGCCCTAAACCCTCAGTCTTGGCTAATCTTCCAGGGGCTAGGGCTTACAGCCTTCCAGGGCTTGCGGCTCGGCCTTTCCACAGCCTTTGGAGAGAAAACTGCCGGCCCGAAGGGTTTGGTTAGGGTTTTGTAGGGGTTTAGGGTTAGGGTTTAGGTTAGAGGTCACTAGGCAGGCGCTATAATGATACGGTTTAGGGTTTGGGGTGTACCCGGACCCTAAGAATGGGCTTCCTTGATGTGATTTCCTTGCATAAAGCCTTACGAAGGTCGGTTGTCATTTGGGGTTAACTTACATAGGGCCTTACGAAGGTAGGTCATTAATAATTCGGGTTAACATAGGCCATTCATGATTGTAGTAGCTTCAGCCCTCCAGGGAGGGAGAGAGAGAGAGAGAGAGAGAGTGGAGCGTCAGACGTCATCTTCCTGGGCAAGGGTACCGGCACTAGTTTTGGAGCCATCAACAGGCTCCCTGATGGTTGGGTCTGAAAAGTTGTTCAGAATGTCTGCTGATAGTGCCTATCGGAGGATAGTATATTCATCTCAGCACCCTATTCTTCTTGTTAGGGCCCGCCTTTGCGTGAGAAAAGACCGCCCTCCAGAAAGAACCCTTATAGAACCGTTAAAAGAGCCTTGAAGAACCCTCTGTAGAAGCCCTTATAGAACCCCTGAAAGAACCTTACTAGAATCCCTTATAGAATTGCTCTAGAACCCTTTGAAACCCTAAACCCTAAACCCTAAACCCCTAAACCCTAAACCCTAAACCCCTAAACCCCTAAACCCTAAACCCTAAACCCTAAACCCTTTGAAAGCCCGAAAGCGGCCGGGACCCCCAGGCCGCACAAATCCAGCTCGGGGAACACCTTCGCCTGCTTTCGAAGACGGAGCTTCACCTGGAGGTCCGGGTTTAGGGTTTAGGGTTTAGGGTTTAGGGTTTAGGGTTTAGGGAGGTCCGAGCTGTTCCGGGCGCAACACCACAGGGGCCTGAGCAAGGGGGTTCCTTTAAGATGGTTTTTGTTCAAAAGGGTTGCTGTAAGGGTTCGATAATAGACGGGCTTGGAGAATGCGAACATAAGTCGCCAGGGTTCCTTACTACATTTACAGTAAGATATAGCCTCCAAGCCTTAATCCCATGATCAAGTCTCGAATATCAAGGGCTTCGCTCAGCATGCACAGTAATCTTATAATGTTATTTTCAAGGTTTGCTACTGGGTTTTTGGCTTCTCCGCAACGTCAGGATTTGATATGGACTGCGCAGGATGGTATATGGTATTTTGCAGGGTTTCGTGTTTGTTGATGACAGGGTTCTGTGTTCTTGTGTGTAGGGATTTAGCACGTGGGCAATTTTGCGGTTTTCTTGGGAGATGCTTCCGGTTGAAGGTTAAGGATCTTATTGTGTCGTGATCATGATGCTGATGGTGATGGTGATGGTAATGATGTTGTTGAAGATGAAGATGAAGATGATGATGATGATGATGATGATGATGATGATGCTGATGATGATGATGATGATGATATTGTTGTTGATGAGGCTCCTAATGAGAATGACGATGCGCATCATCGTCATCATTATCAACAACATCAACACCGTCATGATTATCCATGACGATGTGGCGACGTCTTAGGACAACATGCTACAAGCCGTGATCAGAACAACGCCTCCAGCAAGGGAAGACCACATCTTAGTGTCGCAATGAGACCTGGGGGCCCTGACCTGGTTAGGGTTTCGGGTAATCCCCAGACGGCACGCCCCAAAGTCCTAATCCCTAACACCTTTCCTTGGACCCCCACCAGTAAGTGAAACAGTATGATTTAAATTGTAGGTTTTGGGTCATATTTTTGCCTACTTGTGGGAGCTTAGGTAAACCATTTCATTCCTAATCCCGAAACCCACAAGCCCTTCAACCGAATCATCATGAAACATAAATTGAATTCCTTGAATAACAAGAACCCATTCGAGGATGCGCTTCGGCACCACGAGGAGCTGCAACGCCACTGGGCACGAAGTCAAAGTCGCGGCGAGTTTTCGGCTTGGTCAGAGTTTGTGGGTTTAGGGTTTAGGGTTGGAGTTTTGGATGGTTTCGGGTTTAGAAACTCCAAAACCTACAACCTTAAACACTGACAGCCCTATTAAACACCACTCCTCTAAAATAGCGGTCGGAATAGATGGAGACTCACCACAAAAGCCCCTGAATCAAGCCATTTTAGTAGCCCTATATCAACCCTTGTAGTAACCCTTTTCGAAACCCTCATAGTAGCCTTTGAAAGAACCTTGAAAAGTCGAAGCCTTCAAGAACCCCTCGAGTCTCCGAGGAATCCGCCACGCCACGAGCACCGGCGCAAACTTCGAACACCAATTTCGCGAGGTCTCGGACAGTGGTGCAAGGGTTGCTGTATCCCGAAAGGTCTTCCATGACGGTCCTACAAGGGCTTCTATGAGGCGTCCTATTGGAGAATCATTATCTTGTTCATCTAACATAAAAAGATAGATAGATAGATAGATAGATAGATAGATAATTAGATTAGACTAGATTAGATAGGTAAGCTTAGATAGATAGATTGATAGATAGATAGATAGATAGACAGATAGATAGATAGATAGATAGATAGGTAGCACTATTTGCATATACATACATGTGCATATGTACTGAATTTTCTTTTGGCATAGACCCAGATGCTCCAGGAATGAAAGCCCTTGCGTTTCGTTTTAAGTTTTAGGGCTTCAGATTGCAGTGCTTCGAGGTGTGTTGATGGTTCAACTGCCCTACCTTAAGAAACCCAAAACCCACGTTTTTGTAGGTTCTTATTATAAACCCTAATATGGGATTTTCAGGGACCCTACAAAAAAGTAGGTTTTGGGTTCTTATAAGGTAGACCCTAAATCCTAGACCCTAAATCCTAGACCCTAAACCCTGAACCCTAAACCCTTAAAACCTAAATCCTAAGCAGCCAAAACCTGAAGCCCAATAGATGGTCAGCATATCTTGCAGTTTGGGCTTGAGAGGCTCACGGAGTCCAAAGATGCGACTGGCTTCCCGAGCTTTAACGCATATAGTTTAGGGTTTAGGGTTTAGGGTTTAGGGTTTAGGGTTTAGGGTTTAGGGTACATAAACCCAGACATGGAATGTTGTATCAAGCTCAGAATTTTCTGACAGAGAGACAGAGAGAGATAGTCTCTGTGTGTGTGTCGCAGAGGGCGTTGCTGTGCTCCAGGCTGTAAGGGACCTTAGCAATAATACGTACTTGGAAGCACAGACTCGGGGACCCTCGACGCATTCAGTTCAAACCCCGAGCACGCAACCCTGAAAGGTGCACCCTATACTTGCCTCCATACGTCTATCAGTTATAGCCTTATAGCATAAGCCCTACTTTATACTAATCCTTCAAGGAACCTATCCTACCCCCTCAAGCCTGAACCTCAACACCCGGACCCTCCCAAACCCGGAACCCTGAACCCTTCATCTGAAACTCCACCACTCCACGCAGACCCTCAAGCCCTTAAGCCCCAAACCCTAAACCCTGAAGCCCTAAGCCCCTAAACCCTCAAGCCCTTAAGCCCCTAACCCTGGTGGTTATCGGTTACCTGGACAGCCTAAAGTATGTCGAAGAATAGCCCTTTGTAAGGTTTTGGGCCACTATTTTACCCAATTACCTTTTGGGGTTTTACGTATCCTTTCAGAACCTTGAACCCTTACCCGAAGGGTCCAAGTGCCCAACCAGTAGGGCTTCAGGTCCTAAGTTACTATGCTCTGAATGCTTTTGGGTAGCTGAAACCAAGAGTGTTTTTCAGGTCCCAAGTACTATGCTCTGACTGGTTTTGGTATGGACCCTTAGGGTTATAAAGCCGTTTGGAACCTTGCCAGACAACTTTGTAGAAGTCCATCTTGACTTGGAGTTGCAGGCGCTGTTAGCCACAGAAAGACCCGGGCCGCTTGCAGAGCATCCGTTTGGGGGGAAGTATACCATAGAAGCCTAAATACTTACCTATATTATTCCTTAGGGTGCTACCTGGGGTCTTTCTTCGGATTACTTATATAAATCCTAAGACTTGGGGGGGGGGGGGGTTGTGGGACCAGGATTTCTAAATCCGGTTCCTACACTCGCCCAAAGGGCCCTAAGTCCTAAGTACCTTTGTCGTTGAATGTAGGGTTTCTAGGAATCAACAATATGATTTTGGCAAGTATACCCCATAAGAGTCCCTAGGACCCTTTGGGTTGTTAAGGGTTCCGCAAGGGTTCTGGGTAGATTCCGTCGGGCTCCCTAGGGGTCTATAGGAGTTAGAGGCCTCTTCGGGTGTCAGGAGTGTACCCTACCTTCGAAGACCCTAAACCCTAAACTCTAGACCCTAAAGCCTAAGCCCTGAACCCTACGCCCTAATTCCCAATCCCAACCCTCGAGGTCCAGGTTTAGCTTCAGGACTTAGCGTGTTTCGATGTTCTCGGTCGGGCTTGGATTGAATTACTAGTGTAACAAGTAATAGCATTCCCTGGGCGGTTTGGGGTCTGGGGTTTAAGGGTCCTATATACAAAAATTCGCAACCCAATACCCTGTTCGATATATTGAGGCAGCTATATTGCATTCATGCCGGCAGCGTTGCATTTCCTATTCAGGCAGTCGAAGCAAGGAAGAGTCGTATAAGCGCGAAGTTGAATTCCGGAAAGCCCCCAAAGAACTGCTTCAGCCCTGAATCCCAAGCCCAATACCCTCGGCGCCTAAGCAATAACACCATCAAGGTTTGGGGCTCAAAAGCCTAATTCTCTGAGCTCTTGGACCCCACCCAAAAGCCCTAAATCACCGCCTCGCCGATTCAAAACACAAGCTCAACAGAACAAGAAAAGGCAACGAACACAAACACATCCTAAACATTCCAAGGCTTTAACCCTAAACCCTAAACCCCAACTACACTCCAACCTCAAACCGAGGTCTCAGCAAACGGGCAAAGGCATGGGACTGCGCTTCGTCTGTCACTCAGACTTACGCCGCCGGATAGTTTCGAGCGTAGGATTCTCGGTTCAGGGTTTCGGGTTCAGGGTTGAGGATGTAGGGATTAGAGCCTTAGAGTTTACAGTTGCGTTTAAGTTGCAACGGCCGCGGGGGATTACGTTTCAAGAGTACAATTTATAGGGTTTCTACTTGAACATGTTTCAAGATTTGGGTCCTTGTGTGGTTGGAGATTTACAGCTACACCCCAAACCCTACATACTCCGCGCCCTAAACCTGAAAGAAATGAGATCACTCGATGGCGGGTACATGGCGACCTAACTCAGCCATTGGTCGTCCTTCCCATCCCAGCTCAAACCCTCATGCACTACGACGTCAAGGTGAATGAGAGCGGTGTACTTCCTCAGCACACGCATTGGCTTCGAAGAAGTCAAGGAAGTATGGTTCCTGGTTCCAAATGAGCGGGAATACAGAGAGTTCGCTCGAGTTGAGAAGATTATGGACCCTGAGCTTGAAGACGATCAACTACAACTAAACCCTAAAACCTAAACCCTAAACCCACCGTTTCTACCTCAACACCAACATCGGTGGAATCTTCAAAAGATGTTGGAACTCCTCTCCGAAATAGCCGGTGGACCTTGCGATGCTCAGCGTCAGAAGCACATGGAGGAGATGACCACAATTTCTCACCGATCTGCTGAAGATGCTCGAAGGGAGGCAGGATGGCTCAAGTGCCTTGAACGGCTCCTTGTTCCTTTCAGGTTTATGTTGTGTTTATTTGTTCAGCTGAAGACTTCAACAGCGATGCGAGCCAAATCAAGCACCCGGCCCGCATTGCCTATGGGAGATGTTTAAACTGCTTGGCCTTTAAATGCCTTCAACTTTTGGTTTATCTTGGGAAGTTTGAACTTTTTGCCCGGTTGTTGAAGAGATAATATAGGTGTCGGAATAATTACTAACATTACTCTCTTATAGTCCGCACTATAACATGACTATAAACCTTATTCTAAGTACTGTAATCAGGCCCCTGTATTCAATCCCAGAGCCGGCCTCCGTAGACACCTAAACCCCCCAAACCCTGGAACAATAAAAACCCACCCCCACCCAAGCCCCTAAACCATCTTACGCCCATAAGGGTGTGCCGTGAGGGTTTGGGATGTAGGCTTCAAGGGTCCATGTACCTGTTTGAGGTACCCTGAACTACCACAACCTACTCGTTTGGAGATTCTTACTAGAAGCTCTAATATAGAATTTCGGTACCCTGCAGGGAGGTAGGTTTTGGTAGTGGAATACTTGCAGGTTCATGCCCTACACTTTTTTTGGTGGGGGGGGGGGGTACATTGTTTTATGGTTAGGATCAGTTATGTAGAAAAGTAGGTACCCAAAAAACGGGTCGTAGGGTATGAAAAGTCTCTCAACCCTAAACCCTAAATCCTAGATATGGGTAGTTCTCTAAATTAGAACCCCTTTTTAGGTCCCCAATATAGTGCGGCACCCTTATAAAAAGGGCCCCAAACGGGACCCTAATTTAGAGAACTACCCATATGGGGATAGGTACCTGAATGGCATGTTATGTTGATCTCCAGGAAGCCGAGGGCTTCCAAGTAGTGGAGAATGGGGCCGGGTGGGGGTCCAAAGGAGCGAATAATAGGGACCTTATCTAGATAGAATAGGGTTTTGGGGGGTTTCTTTAAAGGGCTCCTTACAGGGTTCTATACGGGCTACAATAAGGGTTTAGGGTTTTGGGACCTTATATAGTTAGAATAGGGTTTTGGGGGGTTTCTTTAAAGGGCTCCTTACAGGGTTCTATAAGGGCTACTATAAGGGTTTAGGGTTTTGGGACCTTATATAGTTAGAATAGGGTTTGGGGGGTTTCTTTAAAGGGCTCCTTACAGGGTTCTATAAGGGTTACTATAAGGGTTTAGGGTCTTGGGACCTTAATAGTTAGAACAGGGTTTTGGGGGTTCATTGTTATGAATATGGTATAGTACCCCTCAAACCCCATTCTAATGATGAAGGCCCCTACGTTAAGGGGGTTTAGGGTTTACGATAGTTGGATGCCAGCCATGAAGTGATTCGTATGTTGGGGAGAGTGTGGTTAGTAGGCTCCAGGAGACGGGAACCCTGAACCCTAAACCCTAAACCCTAAACCCTAAATGCTTTGCGCCCTCAGGTGGTATCCGTGAGGCCGAAAGGGAACCGCCGGAAATCTGAGGTTGACCACGTTAAGGGGGACACTTCAAGGGGACAGCTACCCTAAACTTTAGGGTTTAGGGGGTTTGGGGACTGGGGATTCGGGGTTTAGGGTTTAGGGGTTTAGGGGACAGCTACCCCCCAAACCCTAAACCCTGGAAACCGCTAGTCGCAGATGGTCAGCTAAAGAGTAGGGACATCTTCGAAGTTCTGGGACTAAAGGGGAGAGAGCTTAGGGTTGAGTCACGGTCAGCTTTCGTCTGAGGCTCAGGAGGGTTTCAGGGTTTAGGGGCTATCAGGGTTTAGGGTTTAGGAGGGTTTAGCGGGGAGTTAGTCCGGCTTGGGTTTAGTTTGTAGGATGTAGGTTGGCTGTTAGGGTGCAGGGCGCAGTTTGGACATGTAGTAGCATGGTTTCTCTAGACTTTCCCTAAACCCTATAACCCCTAAACTTTATAAACCCCTAAACCCCTAAACCCCTAAACCCTAAACCCTAAACCCTAAACCCTAAACCCCTAAACCCTAAACCCTATATAGGGAGGGTAGAGAAGCTTGCAGGTCGGCGGGTGATGTGGGAACCTGATTCCGAGGCCCTGGTCCTATAACCCCAACAGTGTAGGATCCATAACCCCGAAATAGGTAGGATCCATAAATCCTATAACCCCGAAAAATAATAATAGTAGGATCCATAAGTCCTATAACCCCATCATCGTAGGATCCATAGACAAAAACCCCAGTAAAGACCAGAGGTTTCTGAATCAGGTTCCATAGGGGCCGTAATAATTAGCTATACTATTTGGGGGTTCCTTCTTATAGTTATAGTAGCATATATCCCCCCCACACACACACACACACAAAAACGAAACTATTCTAGTTATTATGCCCCTACAGTAGGCAACCTTCAACTTTTTTGGGGTTCATAGAACCTGCCAGATTTACAAAGGTCAGCCTTGGGCCGGGGGAATTGATCAACTTTTGTCGAGGTGGCTTTTGGTTTAATGTTTTGAGGGTTTAGGGTTCAGGGTTCAGGGTGTAGGGCTTTGGGTTTGGGGTTTTAGTGCTTAGGCTTTAGGGTTCAGGTGTAGGGTGTAGGGCTTGGAGTTTGGGGTGTTAGTGTCTAGGTTTTAGGGTTTAGGGTTCAAGGTTTAGGGTTCAGGGTGTAGGGCGTAGGGTTTTGGGTTTTAGTCTTTAGGTTTTAGTGTTTCGGGTTCAGGGTGTAGGGTTAAGGGTGGGGGTGGCGACGCTTCATTCCCAACATACAGATATCTTCGCCATGCTTCCCGAAGATCCCATGGCTCCTCGTTGAGACATGTTAGTCCGCCTAAAATATTTGCGGCCTCTTCTTGTTTTGGTCTAAACAAGGTTCTGTCCCTAGGCGTGTAGGGCTGGAAAGGCTCACAGTAGCCTGAAATACCTCACGTCGTATGGTGTTGGAAGCCCAGATGCTTCATCATGGGTTTGGGTTTGGGTTCGGGCCCGAAACCTTGTAGATCTCGAAAACCTCAAAGGTTTAGGGTTCGCTAATACCCTAAACTTTAGACCCCAAACCCGCACCTCCCTAAACCCCAAACCCCTAAACCCTAAACCCTAAACCCCAAAACCCCAAACCCTAAACCCTAAACCCTATAAACCCTCAAACCCTACACCCTAAACCCAAGCCCTAAACCCTAAACCCCTAAACCCTAAACCCCAAACCCAAGCCCCTAAACCCCTAAACCCTAAACCCTCAACCCTCAACCCAGATCATAGCCGGTGGCAGGCCCTGCTTCTCAGAGCGGCGGCTCGCATCGCCTCCCTACCGCATAGATACACTGGAGGCAGGAACGGTTTAGGGAGGGTTTAGTGTTTAGGGTTTAGGGTTTCGGGTTTGGGGTTTAGGGTTCAGGGTTTAGGGGGGACTGCTTCTGTTAGGATTCCTGGTGTTCTAGGGTCGTGAGTTTTGAGTTTAGGGATTCGAGGGATTATCATAGGGTTTTGCGGATAGAGAGTCCCAATTTGGGATCTGAGTTTGTTCCGTCTTTTGGATTTTGCGGATTTGGAACAGTTTGGGTATGAGGACTTGTGGGTTCAGAGTTTAGTGTGTTTGCGGATTTCGGGTTTATTCGTTTATTTGGCTTTAGGGTTCAAGGTTCAGGGTTTAGGGCTTACAGGATTTATAGGGTCTAGGCTTTTGAACATCTGGGTTTTCGACAGTTTCCCAGGCGTCGGCAAGAAGCCACATCTTTTATCGTGGTTCAGGGTTCATCGGCTTGTGCCTTGTGCATGACAGTTTGTGCAGATAGGGTTTAGGGCGTATGGTTGAAAATCAGGGTTTCTTCGGTCCTTTGTTCACCTTGATTTCTGCATTCGCAAGCCTGACACCTACCCTTCAGTCGCGGTGATTCGTGCACAGCATCTTGCCCCCAAGAACAGGAGATATAGCTTTGGTTTCCTCGCATGCTGATCGTCCGTTGGAGAGCCAGCGGCAACCAGATTGCAAACTTGGATGAAGAGCAGAAAGGAGAGTTGGCTGCCTCAGTTGCTTCAGGAGGCACCGCGAGAGACCTGAAAAGGTACCTGCAGAAATTGACAGGTGTCTCTCGATTTCGGCAGGTTCTTTCGGAGGAAGACGCTGCAGGGGATCTCCGTGACAGCCACTCCTTGGAACTCCCCGCAGTTCTTGAGTTGTTGGTCCGACCTTTTTGCGAGCAGAGACGCTACGAAGAGCTCAAATCTGCTGCCGAGTATAACCGGATAGATCTTGAGTTTCTCTTGAGGGAGCCACAAGATCCGGACATGGTGGACGACACGGGCTGGTCCTGGTCCGCACTTCATGGAGCCTGCCACTGGAACTCGGTGGCGAGTGTGGAGCTCTTGATCGAAGCTGGAAGTGATCTTAACATGGCTTCAAGGTTCTCTCCCCTAGGTCTTCCTGATACTGGAGCTACGCCATTGATCATCGCTGTGGACAGGGGTCACCACAGAATTGCCCAACTGTTGCTTGAGGCGTCTGCGAACGCAGATGCAAGAACTGCCAGAGGCCTGACAGCTTTGTCTCTCCTTGCAGGTAAGGGGCCCTCGGAGGCTAAAGTGCGTACCGTGCAGCTGCTGATCCAAGCCAGGGCAAGTGTCCTTGCGCATGAGGGTGTTCAAAGAACACCCTTGCATGCAGCCGTGCAGTCTGGCGACGTCGCCGTAGTAGAAGCGCTGCTTGAGGCCCGCTCAGCCGTAAATGCCTTGAGTCCTGAGGGCTTAAAGCCCTTGCAGATAGCCTTCTCTCGGGGTGATATTGATTGCGACTTGCTGGGCTTGCTTCTGCGACGCGGTGCTGATGTGACGGAGGTTGTCAGGGACGGTGGATTGCATCTGACAGCCACACGCGCGCATGTTGGTGCCATGGAGCTGTTGCTTGAGGTAAGAGCCGATGTGAACAGACGTGACAGTTCTGGAAACACAGCATTGGCCGTGGTCAGGCAACACATGAACGGCTTAGAAGGCAAGGTTTCCGCCATGAAATCTGAAATCGAGCGGTTCAGGGCAGCTCAGGAGGTCTTGTTGAAAGCTTCTAGAAACACCGCGGATGGGGAGAGAGATGGCGAGACCGACCACCCTTGATGCATGGTTGCTTTTCACATTCCTTCTACACTCCCATGCAGTGCTTCTGAAGAGGTTTTCACAAGAACCTACAGATTGAGTGCTACTTTGTTATGCAGATGCCGCGCACAATCTTCGATGTCTCAACCGCTTCTGCTGTACCTGTACTCTACCTGGTTGACTGTTTCAAAGAGATGTCAAGTATAGGGTCTTCACAGTCTTCGGTCACTAACCAGTCTATCTGCACTTCGCCCTGAGCGTTCTATATACTTTGAGTTCAGGGAATCTATACCGTCTATATAACACATGCGGAAGAGATGAAGAAGCTGGGGTTAAGAAGGATCTTCCTGCTTGGTAGTGGCATCCTCACTCCGACTCCGGAAGCATTGGCTTTGGAAGGACGATCCGGCGGCTGCAGATCTGTCGACTGTGCTGGGATTAGGGTACCTGTAGTGTGTATGGGAGGAGCACGTCTGTTGTGAACCATAGACGAGCTGCGCATGAGAGTTTGAAACTAGTATTGCTGGAAGGGGTTCTGAGGAGTTTGGAGATCATTACATTTCGCAATAGTTTCGCTGTGAAAAGTCCCGAGGCATCCCTCGAAGGTCGATCCAAGCTGTCGCCGCCAGAATTCACGAATTAGGTTCTTGCCATGCTGCAGCTAGCATGGCCCAGGGTTTGAATCAGAGCTTGTACAGGTTTTGCTCGTTATCCAGCTGAACTCCCTATATAGGCCCTGAGCCTTATGCCACCCTCCATCAGTCGATACGTGGCTGTAGGGTTGCAGCCTGCCCCCACTCATCAAGGGTCGCATCACCTTGGACATCGCACGCTTTGCGACGCCAACGGAGAGAAGTGAAATGAAGTAAAAGGCATCATTCGCTGCTTTCTGCTTGTCCAGGATAATATACGGGCCTTAATAATTAGAATAGGGTTTAGGGTATATGATATTATATATCATGACAAGGAACCCCCAAAGCCCTATTCTAATTATTATGGCCCCTACATTAGCTCGGGGTTTCTTTCTGGACATCTGTTCCTGCGGCAAGCTTCGTAGGCCCAGCGAGGTTGAGCATAGCTACAGCCTCCCCAACCCGGTTAGGGCGGTTAGGGTTTATAGGGCTTAGAGGCCCTATAAACCCTTAAAGCCCTATAAGCCCTATAAGCCCTCAACCTAACCCCTAAACTTGCCCTAAACCCCTAAACCCCTAAAACCCTAAAGCCCCAAACCCCTATAAGCCCTAAGCCCAGCCATCCAGTGACTCAGCCTCAACTTCGGCTTCAGCACCCGAAGTCCCCGAGGCTTTCGGATTCTAAACCCTAAACCCTAAACCCTAAACCCTAAACCCTAAACCCTAAACCCTAAACCCTAACTGGGTTACAGCAGTCCTCTCGGACCTTTGCTCCCCTAAAAGGTGCTCTCGGATTTTTTTTGGAGACGTAAAGGTTTAGGGTTTAGGGTTTAGGGTACCCATAGTCTCCATTGTACAGTGAGCCCAGAAACTTGGAACATGGATTTAGGATGATTAGTGCTGGAATCCCTTATGCTTTACATTAAGGGCATGAGGATAAGGATGTTCCAACTTTCTAGCTTCTACTGTTGTTCTTCTTTGGTTTTACCAGCTTTATATTTAGGATCCTACAAAGCATAATGCACAATGCAAGCCCTGCGCGACCTCAACAGCTGCAGGGGCATGAGCTCATCGTAATCGCATCCTTCAAGGGATTCTACAACTCCCACCCTAAACCCTAAACCCTAAACCCTAAACCCAAAAAACCCTAAAAACCCTAAAAACCCTAAACCCTAAACCCTAGGAAAACGAGAACCCTGAGGCCGGTTCTGGCCTCTAGCCCAACCTTCCCTTACCTGGAGGATCATGGGACTTAGTAAGTAAGGTTATAAGTCCCCTAATTGGGGTTATAAGTATAGTTACCTTAGTTATAACCCTACTTACTAAGTCCCATGATCCTTTAAGTACCCAGATGGGCATCCGTGCGCTTCGGCGTCTCACGGCAGCTGCAGCGGCTCTCCGGCGTGCGGCACATCGAGGACTTTGGGGCAATCTTTGGTTTCCAGGGGCCCTTCTGATGGTTGGAAGGGGGTTTGGGGGCATAGTGTAGTGCTTTTGTATGCGAGGTGCTTTCCAGAAACTACGCAAACCTACTTGTAGTTTTGCAAGGTCTCAAGGACAGCCTTTAATGATGGTAACCTGACAAACCGTAGGCTTTTTGTGGTTTGTGGCATGTGGAGGTCAGGTTTGGGGGGGGCTAATCATTGAAGGATCTTCATAGCTCGCAGTTGCCCTCTCTCTCTTAGTTCCCCAATTCCCAACCTTCAAACTTTTTGGGTTCTTACTATTTAGTAGCAATCTGAAAGTTAAACCTGTTATTTCCCTGTCTTATTGGGCAAGGAAGCTCTCTCTCTCTCTCTCGATCTCCTTCCTTGCCTTCGTGTTCATTTCTCTCTCTCTCTCTCTCTCTGTCTCTCTGCTCTGCTCCTCCGTCTTTCTCACTCTCTGCACGCGTCTCTCGCAGTTGTATTCTGAACTCCTCTCTCTCTCTCTCTCGCCCTCTTCCACGCTTGCCCTGTCCTTTTTCCACACCCAGGGCTTTAAGGCCTTAGGATCTCGTGCCTCCAAAGGCCACTTGCCCTGAACAGAGCGGGCTTTGAGGTTGTTTTGGATTCTCTGAGAGCCGACTTCAGCTCACGTTTAGGGCTTAGGGTTTAGGGTTTAGGGCTTTTAGGGTTTAGGGTGTTCCTGCATGACCGTTATCAAGCTCGCGCAACCCATTTGATTTGTTTTCAGGGTTCGCCATTCGAGGCCGACGAGGTACGTAGGTTTATCACGACGATCAGTGTTCTGCATGTTCTTCGAGATGTCGACTTTAGGTTTCACTTGTAATCCGTAATGTAGGGGCCTTAATAATTAGAATTGAGTTCTGGGGTACAATAAGTTTAAGGAGCTCCCACATAGTATTTGGTAAGTATCTAGGCCCCTATATTAGGATTAGTTTTTTTCGTGCAGTCTCAGGGTGTATGCTACTGTAACTTCTCGGTGCCCAGACTTGGAACCAATTCGTTTGCAGGTCACCGGCGAGGCGATGGGTCCTTCTGCGTCTCTTTGGCGGTTTGGATTGCTAGCGAGTCGTCAAAGATCCTCGATCCTCCAACGTGGGTGTTCGATGTACCTGGTTTTCGTACCTAGTTCTCGATGTGAGGCGCGGATCGCCTCAACCCAAAACTCAACGCTAGGCCGCATGCTCCCCACGCCCGGGCCTATGAATTCCTTTCAGTATGCCTGAAGTATTGAGAATCCCCTCCAGACTTTATCAGGAACCCTAGACCCTGTTGATGACAGAGTTCCATCGAAGTTACGTGAATCTCGAACGTGAAGCCGTCACGTCAGCCAGCATGGGTGGCTGGGGTTTAGGGTCTAGGGGTTTCGAGTTTATGGCATGGAGAGTTTGCAGTTTGCCATGGTTCCATGTACTGAAGGTTAAAACCTTGCAAACCCTAAACCTGAAACCCCTAACCCCCGTAAACCCTAAACCTCAAGCAGCCCAGGAGTGTCCAATGTAAGCCTTTCAAGGGGCATGAGCCCTCAACACCCTATAAACCCCAGAACCCCCCAAATTTTCATTGAGCCTGGACCCTCCATCTAGCTTCAATTATGTAGAAGCTGAACCTACTTCGTTCCCCAATGCCCAACCTTTAAACTGTTTGGGTTCTTATAATTCAGTAGTAATCTGACAGTTTAATCTTTTTTTCCCCCTGGCATTTGGGGAAGTAAGCCTGAGTATCTACTATTTGGGGCCATAGATCCCTTGTTTGAGGGTACAAAACAAGTCCTGGCAAGCTTAGAACGAAAAATCCAAAAACCAGGTCAACCCCTCACAAGAAAAGAGCCGCCCAGGGTCTAGGGTTTAGTGCTTTGCCTGATTTCCCTGATGACATTTCGTTAAACACTCAAAAACGCGCTCACACAAAGTCAGAGGATAAAAACTGTGAAAATACGTATTACATACGTTGACAGTAAGTTAAAGTCTGTAGTACATACATCCTATCCAAACCCCTTAACGTACTAACAACTAACTTAACCTCAACAACAAGAGTTCTTGTAAAACCCATCGTGACACCCTTACTGGAAACCTTGATAAACAATGCTGTACGGTCTGCGGACCACCCTGATGCCCATGAGCCCGAAAGCCCCAAGCCCAAGCCCCAAGCCCTATAAACCCTAAACCCTCTAAAGCCTTGAACCATCTAGACTCTATTCCTTAATAAAAGTTAAACCCTCTAAAGCCCTGAACCCTCTAGACTCTATACCTTAAACCGTCTATAAACCGTAAACCCTCTAAAGCCCTGAACCCTCTAGACTCTATACCAATTATAAACCTTCTATAAACCGTAAGCCCTCTAAAGCCCTGAACCCTCCAGACTCTATAAATTGAAACTTCTATAAACCGTAAACCCTCTAAAGCTCTGAACCCTCTAGACTCTATACCAAGTATAAACCATCTATAAGCCCTGAACCCTCTAAAGCCCTGAACCCTCTACTGTAGACTCTATACCTTAAACCCTCTATAAACCCTAAACCCTAAACCCTATAAACGCTATAAGCCCTATAAGCCCTATAAACCCTAAACCCTACACCCTATAAACCCTATAAGCCCTATAAACCCTATAAACCCTAAACCCTAAACCCTAAACCC
>CAJNDV010020213.1:11630-26249 GCA_905221635.1 Symbiodinium sp. CCMP2456 | reverse complement strand
TTTAGGGTTTAGGGTATAGGATTTTAGGGTTTTAGGGTTAGGGTTGAGGGTTTAGGGTGTAGGGTTTAGGGTTGCGGGTTTGGGGTTCAGGGTTTAGGGACTCTTTACGGCTTCCTGAAGGGTTCTTCTTCAGGGTTCTCTAAGCGTTCCTTTAAGGGCTGCTTGAAAGAACCCCTATAGATCCCTTAAAACAGGCCTTCAACCCTTAACGGAAACCCAGATTCCTTAACGGAACCCTGAAGAGATTGCTTTATAAGTGATAATCGCACCTAGTGGAGCTCCCTAAACGGGTTCAGGGTTGGAGGGCTCCTTATACAGGCTGTAGAAAAAGTCTTCCGGCTTGAGAATAGGTTAAAGGTTTAAGGTTTAGGGCTTAAGGTTTAGGGTTTGGGGTTTAGAGTGTAGAGTTTAGGGTTTGTGTTAGGGCTTCAGGGCTTGAGGTTCTAGGGTTTAGGTTTAGCGTTTGGGGATGTAGGGTTTAGGTTTGCACTTTCGGGGGCTGGAGTAGTTCACAGAACCCGAAAAGGAACCCTTTAGAGAGTACATAGGCTTCTGAAAACACGGCTTGAAGTTTGGGTTGTAGGGCTGTACGTTTTGGGATTTTGGTGTTCTTTTGGTGGGCTTAGGTTTAGGATTGCCAACACCCTAAACCCCAAACATGTTCATTGTCATCACTATTCCTGTGCTTAGTGTTCGTGTTGTTATCACTACCACTATTATTTTTGCTACTAGTAGCAGTTCTGATATTGGTATCTGTATTGTCATTAGTGTCATTATTACAGTTAATTAATTACTACTAGTACTCTTGTTGTCACCATTATTCTTATTATCCCTGGTCCCTACTAGTAATATTGCTACTAGCAGCATTATGGTCCCCCTAAACCCTAAACCCATCAACCCTAACCCCAAACCCCTAAACCCTAAACCCTACCCCCTAAAACCCTAAACCCTAAACCCCTTAACCCCTAAACCCCTGAACCCCTGAACCCCTAAACCCTAAACTACGGGTCTTCAAAGCCAAGCTTCGTACAGGAACTCACGGGTTTTTGGGTCCAGGCTGTCGTCCAGGATGTGGCTTTGGGCCAAGGTGCCAAGAAAAAGGCCTCAACAAGGGCTCCTTTAAAGTGGTCCTGTAAGGGATCCGTAGGGAATCCTATCAGGGTTTCGGGCTCACAACGGTGCCGGGTTTAGTTCAGGGTTTTGGGTTGAGTTTGGGGTTTGGGGTGTCGGGTTTAGTTAGTTTAGGGTTAGGGTTAGAGTTTAGGGTTTAGGGACCCTAAGACCGGAGAGCCCTACATATAGTGAGCAGACGCACATGGACCCAAAATAGACCGACTAGTAAGACTTGTAGCTGGCAGCAAGCTAAGATAATGATTATGGTAACAAAAAGCAGTCCTGGCTATAACTGTAGGACTGTAGGAGCAGCACGAATCATCAGCAAAAGGATGACAACGACACGCACCATCATCATCACCACCATCATCATCACCACCATCATTATCGTCATCACCATCATCGTCATCATCATGCATCATGACCATCATCACTGCCACAAGAAGCAGTCCCCAGCAGCAGCAGCAGCAGCAGCAGCAGCAGCAGCAGCAGCAGCAGTGGCACCACCACCACAACAATCGGTATCTTGAAATTACTACCAGTATGGATCAAAGAGAACCATCAGCAAAACAAGACTATACACGAAACTCGCCATCATAAATGCAATGATGGCAGACACAGTGCTACATGCTGCTTAGCAGGAGTAGGAGGCTGCCTTAAAGCAGCAGATTGCGGCAATCGCAACTTTGCAGCGAAGCGGTGAATGTCGAGTGCACATCAGCAAGTCTGAGCTGCCGTCCTGCAGTCACGATGATCGTCGTTAAGAGGAGGCAACCCCAGAAAAGGTCGACCATCATGCTGCTCAGCGTTTCGATGAGGACGTGAAGGTTATGAAACCTCGGGGGCAGGGGAGGATTCTTGGAGGCCAGCTTCAGATGTGCAGTCGCTACCTACTAAATTAAAGGAAGCTAGAGGTGGGGAGTTTAGGGTATATAGGGCTTTTATAAGGATTCTACAAGGTATATAGACCTTCTATAAGCCTCCTAAGCCTCCTATAATGGCAACTCCCCACCTAAAAGGAGCATGGGACGCTTGACTAAGGGCTATTCCTTAACGATTCTAACGCTTACTTCTCCTGCCGGTTGAGGTACTTCTGACCGTGCTGTTTGCGAAGTGACTTGACCCTGAAGGTACGTAACCCCAAACCCTCAACCCTAAACCCTAAACCCTAAACCCCAGACCATCCGAGGGGCAGTCTCATAAACTTTAGAACTCGGACCACGCGAAGAATCCGCGCTGCACGGATGAGCCGCAGAATGATGAGAGCTTCCAGATCTGCGACGCCTCAAAGGCCAGCTTTCGGGTGCTTGGCTTCAGAGATCACTCGCGGTCGCTTTCGGGGGTTTAGGGCTTAGGGTTGTAGAAAAAGGTTTCAGGGGGATATTATCGTATTATGATGTACGGACAAGTAAAGGGATACTATTGCTCATTCTTCCGACCCGCCCAAACCAAGCCGTCCTGCCTGCCGGTCTTAAAATGTAGACGTCGATGGCACAAACCTTGCTTCAGCAAATCGCACAAAATCAAAACCCCTGGGTGTGGCTGCAGACGGGCAGACAGACTTTCACAGTGTGCGACATACACCTGATACGCCTCTTTCGACTTCGACAACAAGGAGGTCAGCTGGTTTACTACACTGGGTTTGACATTACTTGCGTCGATGAATGTACTGTTAGTACTGTTCATAGGGATCGAATTACTTAAGCTCTACCTTGGGGTCCAAGATTCGCTGAAAACTCGCACTTTGCCGATACGCATGCGTTGCAAAGTGACCTTGCCTCTCCATCCTCTTATGCGCCAGGGGGGCTTAGGGTTTAGGGTTTAGGGTTTAGGGTTTAGGATTTGGGGTTTAGGGTTTAGGGTTTAGGGTTTAGGGGCCGAAGCTTCGCTGCCTCTTGCGAACCCCACACCCCCAGTCTCAGACCCTAAACCCCGAAGACTGTCTGGTGCTTAGTAGGGAATGGGGGAATGGGTTGTAGGGACTACTATAAGGGACCTTAAGGGACGATCCTTATGAACTAAGCACCAGACAGAAGAATGAAGCCTAAGCCACCGAACTTGCGCTGGCAGCTTTGCATTCCGGCGATGTTTTAAGAATGCCCTCAAAACCTAAACTCTAACCCTAAGCCCCAAGCCCTAAATCCGAAACCCTGAACGCTACCCTAAACCCCAAGCCCTAGATCCTGAACCCCAAGCCCTAAACCCCAAGCTTTAAATCCTAAACCCTGAGCCCTAAATCCTAAACCCTAAGTCCAAAATCCTAAACCCTGCACCCTAAACCCCAAAGACAATCTGAGGCCGCCACGACGACGACCTTGCGAGGGCGGGAGCTCCAAGTGCTACTGCTTCTCTACTGGGCTCAGAGTTTAGGATTTAGGGTTTAGGGTTTAGGGACTGGGGCTTACTTTCCTTCTCTACTGGGCCTCTCAGGGTTTTAGGGTATTTAGGGTGTAGGTTGTAGGGCTTGGGGTTTGGGTTTAGGGTTTAGGTTTTAGGGTTTAGGTTGTAGGGCTTGGGGTTTAGGTTTAGGGTTTAGCTTGTAGGGTTTAGGTTGTAGGGTTTGGGGTTTAGGCTTTAGGGTTTTGGGGCCGAGGGTTTAGGGCTGAGGTTTCAGGGCTTAGGGTTCAGGGTTTTGGGCTTAGGCTTTAGGGTTTGAGGATTTAGGGCGTTAGGGGGTTCAGGCTTCAACGGTTTTAACGACTTAGTGTTGCTTCTTCTTCCAGGGTCTTATTTTCTTGCAAGGCCTCGAGCCTCAGAGCGACGTACCTCATCCCTGACCTACGGCAATCCGAATTGCTACTGATGTTGTGACTCTTATCAACTACTGCTTCTATCCCTACAACAGGTAATAGGACTCTATGACTATAACTATGACTAGTGCTACTACTATATGGTTTCCATTGCGGCTACTACTGCTTGTCCACTCCTACTCCTACTCCTTCTACTCGCCGCAAGTGCAATTGCAACTACAACTACTAAGGCTGCTGCCTCGCTATTACAACTTGCTGTTAGGATTATCAACACGACTCTTCTCAGACTAGTCTGCAACTTCAACTACAACAAGTACCACTACTTCCACGAGCTATTGTGACGTTTCTATTCTCGTCTTTCTCCGCAAAGGCGCGACGGTGTCAAAAAAGTTGAGAGGCTGCCTGCGCGAGCGGAAGCACAGACTCTGAGCTATGAGGGTCTTACGTTTGATATGGGGCAATCTAGGGTTTAGGTGTTCTCCAGGTTCGATATAGAGACCTCGATACGCATCTGCGCCGGGGTGGGGGGGCCTTCTGAAAGTTCTTGTATGGACCTTTGGTTCAGGATTTAAGGTCTAGGTATTCGGTACTGATTGCTCGGGTCTCGAAATCGCGTACATCCCACGTTCACCCGACGTGGCACCACTAGAGTCACCAGAAAGGACGTGCAGCGGGTATGCAAGTCATGCAACTCACGGATAGTCAAAGTGATGAAGTCGTAGTCATAATGACAGCAATTAGTAGCAACGGTCGCAGCAGTAACAGCAACAGCAACAACAATACCTACAGCAACGGTGAAGTTATAGCAATAGTAACAATACTAGTAGTGGTGGTAGTAGTAGTAATAGTAGTAGTAGTAGTAGTAGTAGTAGTTGTTGTTGTTGTTGTTGTTGTAATAGTACTAGTAGTAGTAGTAGTAGTAGTAGTAGTAGCAGTAGTAGTAGTAGTAGTAGTAGTAGTAGTAGTAGTAGTAACGGTAGTGGTAGTGGTAGTGGCAGTGGCAGTGGCAGTAGTAATGGTAATGGTACCGGTAGTGGTAGTGGTAGTGGTAGTTGTAGTGGTAGCCGTAGTAGTAGTAGTAGTAGTAGTAGTAGTAGTAGGAGTAGGAGTAGTAGCAGGAGTAGTAGTGGTTAGTTGTTGTTGTTGTTGCTGTAGCTGTAGTAGTAGTAGTAGTAGCAGTAGTAGTAGTAGTAGTAGTAGTAGTAGTACTAGTAGTAGTAGTTGCTGTTGTTGTTGTTGTTGTTGTTGTTGTTGTTGTTGCTGTTGTTGTTGTTGTTGTTGTAGCTGTAGTAGCTGTAGTAGTAGCTGTAGTAGTAGTAGTAGTAGTAGTAGTAGTAGGAGTAGTAGGAGTAGTAGTAGTAGTAGTAGTAGTAGTAGTAGTAGAAGTACTAGTACTAGTACTAGTACTAGTACTGGTACAAGTACTAATACTAGTACTAGTACATACATTACAATATATTACCCTGCCTTACACTACCGCACCTTACCGTGCCTTGCCTGAACCGTACCTTACATTACATGACACCACCTCACACTGCCTTACATTGCGTTATACTGGCATATATGTTACCTTTCCCCACATTAGCCTGCATTGCCTTACCTTTCCTTGCATTACCTTACAATTCTACACATCTTAATGCATCACATTACATGACGTTACATTACATACATCTCAGTGCAAGCATACTGCGTGCATACGTACATGTGTACATACACGAGGCCATGGGCTTGCATGCAAGCCAACCAAGCAAACGACCTCCCAGGAGTGAACAAATCATGACAAATTATGCGCCGCAAGCTCCAGGATGACATTCCTTCTTGCATGTCCTTCCCTAGGGCTCCGGCTACCTGGACAGTAGGATACTAGTCTAGCCATCGAATCTGTCACCCAGCAACCCTTTTGATAAGTAACTGCATAGGGCTCTAGGGCTTGCGAGAAAGGCTGCCATCACTTCGATGGGCTGGGGCGAGTATTGAGTACGACCACGAGCTGGCAATTGACACAGAGCAAAAGTCTCATGAGGCTTTAGGGTTTCAAGGGCCCTGGATTTATTATAGAAGGCATGGGAAACTCCACACACACAGAGACACATAGACACACTAGCCCTAAACCCTCAAGGCCGAAACCCCAACTCCCAACGCCCCAAACCCTAAAGCCCCGAACTCCCCAACCCCGCAAAAGTGACAAGGGGCCCAACAGGGCCTGCAGATCACGGTTTAGGGTTTAGGGTTTAGGGTTTAGGGTTTAGGGTTTGGGATCCTAATAATCCTCATATACCCGCGGAATCATGCACAAATCATCAAAACATCAGGACTGGAGCTTTGTGTTTGGAAAACCCTAAACTGAAACACCTAAAAGCACAACACGGAATGACACCGAGCTACCAATCTCCATCCAAACCCTATACAGCCTGAACCCCTTAAGCACTAAAACCTTATGAAACCCGCGTAAGCCCCACGGAACAGATATCCCTCTTTGTGCCACCCTGAAACATAATAACAGCTAAACCCTAAACCCTAAACACCTAGAGTCTAAACCCTAAAACTCTCCGACCTGCCATGCTCGAGGCTTTGCTCAGGCTCCTTGGGGCGAAGCTACGTCAAGGAGCGGACCCCCCCCCCTCCCCCCCCCCCCAAGATGCCATTGAATAAGGTTTATAGGGTTTGGGGTTTAGGGCTTTAATAGCGTTTAGGGGTTAGGGCCGCAGGTGCCCTTTGATGGGGTCTGTAAAACGGCATAGCACGGGGTATATAGTTGGAGGGGTCTAGGTGTGGTCCAAGGTCTAGGGTGTAGGCGTTGGGGGTGCAAGTGCTTAAGCCTCAGGTGTTTGTTTAGGTGTTTAGAGAACTGTTGTGGGCCTTTTGCCCAGGGTATTATACGATAGCTTGTTTCTAAGGGCCTTCGGCCTTCGAGGCTGCGTATGGGTTTAGGGTTTAAGGTTTCTCTCGAGGTTTCCCTGCTGGTTCTGATGGCACGTTTAGGGACTTTGGGTTTGGCGGTTTAGGCTTTAGCTTAGGGTTCAAGGTGTATGACCAGGGTTTAGGAACCTCGGTGGCTGGGGCATTTTGCGATTGAGGCTTTGGGGTTCGGGGCTTCAGGGCTCAAGGTTGTAGGGTCTAGGGATTATAATGTTATCCTGGAGCCCACCACAAACAAAGCAGCTAAGATAAAACACAAGAGGCTCATAGTGTACTTCAGGTTTTCCTGTTCAGGATTCAGGATCGAGCTTAAGAAGCTCGACATCACAGAGTTAGTATTGATCTGTGGAGTGTGGGATTTGGGGCCAATGTTCAAGCTCGAATATCAACATCGAGTAGGTTTAGCAGCATTGTACGTGGGGCTAGGGGTCAGATCGCAACAATGTTATTAGTGCCGTGCCATTCAGACCATGGCCGCGATCATTGCAGGTCTCTCCGGTTGATATTTTTTGTGTACTTAACTGATAGTATCAGAGCCATGACCGGCATTGCGGCATTGACTGCCAGAACTTTGCTGACTAAGGGCTCCAGATACCTGAACAGTGGGCTAACGGGTTACATGTGTTTGGTTCATAACCTCCCTAAACCCTAAACCCTAAACCCTAAACCCTAAACCGCTTTAGAAGTACCTGGAGACCTTGGGAGTTCCGTGCTGGCTCTCTTATACTCTAATAAGGGCCTTAATAACAAAATTGGGATTGGGGGGGACATTAAGCTATATAAGCGGAACCCTAAGGAGTAGTATATAAGTAATTATTTAGGCACTTTTTGCGTGCATACTCACCAAGGAGACCTAGAAGAGGTCTGTTTCGCATGCCCTTCAGATATGACAGCCACCTAGCAAGGTTGAGTTATGTCACACAGGGTTTCGGGTTAAGGGTTTAGTGCCTTTTAGGTTTAAGGCTCTAGGCTTATAGGGCTGATAGATCCTTTCGGATGAAGTTAAGTTGGCATGCTTAGTGGGAGAAGTGGGCCTCCCGTAGTGAAGGGCGCAGGACGCTTGTTCTGAACAACCTTCAGGGGTCCCTGTTCAAGAAGCCGGTGCTATTACCTTCCACTCAGGTCGTATCATAAAGGGGAAAATTGGCTTTGGTCCCTGAAGGTTCAAGGGGTTAGGTTACACTATATTACTGTTTCCTACATACGCATCAAAGCCAGCAGACGAAGGAAACCACGAGGCGGACCTTGTCCAGAGGTGAGGGGCGCATATCTTCATTGCACGCGGCATATGAGAATATGGGGTTAGGGTTTAGGGTTTAGGGTTTAATGGGAGCCTCAGGAGGGCAAGGACCCAGAGCTAAAATCCATCCACCCCAACACGAAGACGTGGCCGAAGTTTATAACGCCCGGCCAAGCCCGACACTGCTATGTCAAAAGCACCGGAACCTGGTGAAGCTCTGAGACCTCCACAACAAAAAAAGCCACCATCTGAAAATGCCAAAGGGCCCTCCCAGGGGGCCAAAGAAGGCCGGCGCGGGCGGATCCGCACAGGGCCTGCTCCGGCAATAAAGCCCTAACGCCCTAAAGCTCTAAACCGACTAACACCCGAAAACACCCGACAAAAAACCAGAAAAAAACCGCAAGCCCAAACACTCCTGCCGATTCAATGTTGAGCTTATTATGCCGGGCCCGGGGATTCGGGATGCAGGGTTTGGGATCTTTTTAACTGCCTTGGGCGCTACACGCATCCCGTTGGCGACGCCAACTTTGCCTAGTGAAACCTAGTAGTTCGGACCACCCCTTTCGATCTGAGGCCACCTCAAGCAAGCGTAGTTTGACTGTCTTATGATTTCCGCGCCCCTCATAAAAATGGTCGTTACAAATGGTCATTGCCAGGGTTTGGGATTCCGAGTTTTCCTGGGACCCTAGAGAACTTACGTTTTCAAGGTTCCTGAACATGATTTCTTTATGCAACTCCATTCAAGCAAGTAGGTGATTTGGGTCTTTCGTGGATCTGCTTCACATTTAGTTAGGGTTTAGAGATTCGGGTTTAGGGTGCAGAGAAGATTGGCCTACCTGGAATCCAAACGTGCACCGGCCTGATGTGATGATAGGCACTCCTCCACTGTACGGTAGAATGTCGCCAACAGTCGCTATCAGTCGCGTATGCCTCACCGATCACCAGCTCGTCCCGTCTTGTCTGGCGTAAGTGTCTTGGGGTGCCGTAAGTAAGTTAAAGCCCCACACCTCGCGCCTTCAAGCCCCGAAACTGAAACCCTGAATTACTAAAAGGCCTAGTGTCCTCAAGCCCGAAAATGCCTTAAGGTTTGAGCCAAAGCCCTAAACCCTAAAATGCCTAAAGCCCTGAAGCTCTAAACCATAAAATGCGTAAAGCCCTGAACCCTCAAAATACAAAAAGCCTGACGGGACCCAAGGGCCCAGACCTTCCAACATTCCTTCACCAGGTACTGTGATCTAGGTTTAGCGTTTAGGGTTATACACCTTAAACTATAGTAAGATACCCTTGAATAAATGGATTTTGGAGTATCCGACGACTTCTGGGCAACCCGGCGCAACCGCTGGTGCCTCGGATCGGCTCCATTATTGCTTGGGGCTTCTGCTTGGTTTAGGATTAGGATTTGGGGGTTGAAGGTTTACGGTTTGGGGTTTAAGGTTTAGCGTTTAAGGTGTAGGTTCAGGGTTTGAGGCCTAAGGGTTTAGGCCACTGTGAAAAGTGGGCATTTAAGGCGTTACAGTGCTGAGGGACCACTATTTCGTGCAAAGACTCAGAAATTAAGCCCAACATCTGGCACGAGTGGATTTAAGGTACTGCTCAGGGCTCAGGGTTAGCACATTGAACCCTAAACCCTAAACCCTAAACCCTAAACGTGAAGTCTCTGCAAAACAGTTTGTTTAGGGGAAACTGGGTTCTATGAGCGACTCATGGCTCTGGACCCACGGGCCCTGATACGGTTGATAAGGGCTTAGGGGGTTTAGGGTTAAGGGTTTAGGGTTTAGGGTTTAGGGTTTAGGGTTTAGGCCTGTAGTCTCCATTGTAGTTCTTTTTTTGGTTTAACCAATTATATATTAAGGGTTTTATAAGGTATCCCCAAAAAGGAACTACAATGGAGACTATAGGTACCCTACGGACCCTAAACTATGGGAATTATGGTATAGTCCATATTGTGGGTAATGCAGGATTTATATCAACCACCGAAGTAACCCCCTACACAAGCCGGCATCGTAGCTCTGTAGTAACCCTTAACTACAGAACCCTTACAATAGCAACCCATGGCATCCAACCTTTGTGCCCGAAACATCCTGCAGACCTGCCCTGGGACTTATAGCTAGAGGAGGGTTTTGGGGTAGGGTTTAGGGTTCATGGTAGGCAGTCCTGAGGTAAACGATTCCAAACCTCAAGAGGTGTGACCTGCCGCCTTCCTCCTCCTCCTCCTCATAGCATCATCATCATCATCATCATGTCACTGCTGATGTGCGAAAATGAGGAGTGAAAGCAACGGCTCCAGGTGCACAAGCAGGGGGGATCCCGACAAGAGACCGTATATCAGGGATCCTCAATATCACTTACATCCTACCTGGTCCTACCTATCTTCATCCCACCTCTAAGGTTCGAAGGCAGCCTTTTTGGGTTGCCAAGTCTCATACGCGTGAGTCGTGGAGATGGGCAACGTATCTTACCCAAACTCCCTTTCGCTGACATGTCTGGGGGTCGCAGTCAGTGCAAACAGTGGAACGATGCGCCATCAGGCGTCTACAGATAGTGTGTGATGTATCAGAACCACACTCCTCCCGACCTGCAACGAACCCCATCTGCAGGTCAAGACACGAGCTACATCGCGACTCTGCCCACTGAACCTACCTCCACTTCTGGTGCAGACATCTTTCATGCCAGCAACCGGGAGGTGAGCGGGCGCGCAAAACTGCTGAGTTCCTGTCCTACTCAGATCAGACGTATTTTACTCTGCCAGGCCATCGCATCTGCAGCATCGGCCTCACACAGTCCGTGCAGGTTTAAGGAAAAAGCCCCAGCTACCATATTGCCATGTAAAGTTAAAGACTTCTTCGCTGACCCCCAAATCCCCTAACACCGATGCAGAATACTTGTCACATGCCGGGGCTCCCACTAGGATCAGCATGATACACAGGGGAATTAGCGATTGTAGTAGAGTCGAGAACTGTTGGGTAGGTTGCCTACGCATCCTTGGCAGCTGGGCTCCTCTTACAGGGTGTAGGCCGTGTGGGCCGGAATAATGTTCACGGCCTTGTCGCAGTACATGTGGGTTTCCGAAAATAGGGGACCCTCGTATAGTACCCCCTAAATAGTAGGATCCTTATTATAAGGACCCCCAAAATAAATACCCCTCATTTTCGGACATGTGTGCGTACAAGGGCGCTCAGGGAAGAGGGGTTGATCGGCTTCAGACCTATACCCTAAACCCGACTGTTGGACCGGACCGAAGTCACAGTTACATAGTTACACAGTAGTTACACATGCACCTATGATACGCCTGCAGCCCAGCAAAAGATGTGGCAGCATCCGTTTCTTTTCTCCGAGACTGCAGCCACATTGGAGATCAGGGCTTTTCGCTGGCTGGTTCCGAATCGCAAATGCGCTTGAGGCAGAAACCCCAAACCCTCATTGTAGAACCCTTCGTAAAGGAACCCTCATGAGATCTAGGCTCTCCAATTTTTGAAAGCAGCTCTGAAACTCCGGACACTTACCGTCAAACCCCGGCCCTTTAAGCCCTGAGCTCAAATCTTAACTCTGGGTTTAGGGCTTCCGGTGTGCCTGTAGCCCAACAACATCTTGATTTGTATGGAGCTTCATAGCGAAACCATAATAAGGACAAAAGGTAGGGTTCCAGTAGGGTTGACGGAATCTCACTCATCCCAGCAAGTCCGACTCTCGCCTTTGAGGCCTTTAGCGTCCTCCGGTCTGCTCCATGGCCACATCCTCAGCAACAGGGCATCCCTAAAGCAAAGCCCGAAACCCTGGACCCTAAGCCCAAAACCCTGAACCTTCAACCAAAAACCCTAATCCCTCAACCCTGAACCCTAAACCCTGAACCCTACTCCCTAAGCCCTCAACCCTAAACCCTGAACATCCCTGAACCCTAAGCCCTGAATCCTGAACCTTATAAAGCCCAAACGCTCAACCCCAAACCACGAAAGCACAGGCCTGACTTGTCACCCCGAACCCCCGGGCACAGGTTAGTGCCTGAGGATTAAAACACCTACTACTCATGTACTCTCCCAACTACTAAACGACATGTGTTATACTACCCTAGACCCACTAGGTTCTCCAGTAACCCCTTAGTAATAAGGGTGCCCTTTTTCCTACTATTTGGTTTTAATAAGTAAGGAGACCCCAAACCGAAAAGGGCAAAAGGGTGCTACTGGGCAACCTAGACCCAAGTACCTGACTACTAACTTTGGACCAAATACTAACCCAGATTGAAGCCCGCGGCTGCCACACTAAACTTGGGTTCAACACAATAACGAATCTGAAAGGAGTTGGGAACCCGAAGCCCTGAAACCTAAATCATAAGGGCTGTGCGGCTATGAGCTCTCTTCGCCGAGAGCAGACAGGAACTAGGGGGAACCAGGAGCTCCCTCACAGTCACACTGTGGCCAGGTTCAGCTTGGGTTTTGGGTGTAGTGTAGAGTATTACTGCTGCTACCGAAAAGCCTAGAACTCTATAAACTCGATACGCCGCAAATCGTAAACTTCATGAAGCCTCGCCCAAATGTGTTTCGATTTAAACCCTAAGCCCTAAACACTAAGCCCTAAACCCTAAACCCTAAATCGTAAAACTTACAGTTCAAATCGCCAAACACTAAACCTTTCTGGGGCCGTGGCAATCAGGTCTTCATCCTGCTCGTTGCAGTTGGCATTGTCGGCAAAAAAAGGGGGCCTTAATAATTAGAAGAGGAGTTCCTTCAAAGAGATACCATAGAGGTTACTATAAGGGCTCTATAATCTAGGGGCCTTAATAATTAGAGCAGGATTTGGGGGCCCATAATACTATAATTATAAGAAGGAACCCCGCAAATAGTGTGGGCTTTTAACTTAGGCCCCTACATTAGGCCACTTCGTAAGCCTATTGCAGCAGCACTGAAGTTATATGGCTCCGATTCTTCTGTTCATCACTACTAGCACGATAATTGCTACTACGGCTATTATCATCCATATTGCAATCAGTAGAAAGGTGCGATTAACGGTTGGTACTGCAAGGTACTGCTCATGTTGTATAAGTTGTATGAACCCCATGAGGAACACTATTCACTATTCGCTTGAGTGAGAACACTCGGCGGTTGTTGATCGTTCGTATCGTTTTCTTCCATGCTGCCATTGCCTACCACGTTGATAGGGGCAGTAGGACAGTATCACGGCGGGCCCAGTAGCTCAGTAGCCACGTTGCTACAGTTCTAAACCCAAAACCGACCCAACACAGCTCTACGCGTACCGGCTAGACCCTGAAGGCCCAAATCCCTACACCCATAACCATCTACATGACTAGGCCCATGACTTCAGAGATCTCAAAACCGATGCCATAGTCGCTTTCATGTTCTAATCATGTACCCATTATGACTTCCAAGCCTCCGAAAACAGTCCAAAAACGGAACTGAAAATCCTAGCAGCCTGAGCCCCTGAATCCCAAAGCCACCATGTCCCTAAACCTTACCCTTACCCTCCAGGTACTTACTATAGAGGATACTAGAGCCCGTAGGGCCCTACATAGTAGGTACCTGGAGGGCTAGGGTTACATCCTCTAACAAGGCCCCCCACCATCGCCGTAACTCGGATCTTTTGTGCCTCCAGCCCGAGCTTCTCCGCCGTGTCGTCGGCGGCAATGCGCTCGCCATCCACCATGAAACGCACTTGGGAGGCCTCTTGCAGCTCTTGTTGTGTATACAGTAGAAGCCCAAAAGTTGGAAACCCAATAGCCTCAATCCTTAAGATTAAGAGTAATGTATAGGGAATCCCAGCACTATTTGTCCTTAATCCGGTTTCCAACTTTGCGGGGTTTACTATATACGGTTAGATGCTTAGGGTTTCGAGTTTAGCTTAAGCGCTTAGGGAGTCAGGGGTCTCAGTTTGGGAGGTCATTGGCCATGGGTGTGTGGTATTGGGGGTGTGGTATAGGGTTGAGGGTTGAAGTGTTTCAGGAACTATACTGTAGGTGTATGGATTCGAGATGCTCGGTTCAGGGCTCGCAGATAGAGGTTTCAGGATTTAGGGCTTGTGCTGATTGGGATGCACAGAAACAGTGCGCAGCTTTGTTGGTCCAGCCTTGGAAGCATCTGCATAAAAGTTGAGGACTGCTTCAGGCGGTGGCATATGAGGTTCGGTATCTGAGTGCCGTTTGATCTCGCGAGTTGTGCCATGGACCGAGGTTGAGCATTTATTTGGCCAGCAAGGCTATCGCATGAGACCTTGGAGCGGGGTGACGGAGCCATCAGAGCTTCGCAATACTCTGCGATTTACGACCCCAGACGGAACACAAACAGCAGTTAACGCGAAACCCCTAGAGCCTGAGCCTGAAACCCCTAAGCGCTAATATGGGGGGCCTTAATAATTAGAATAGGCTTTTGGGGCCCATTATCCTATAATTGTAGCAAGCACGCCCCCAACAAAAATTAGTAGTGGTAATTATTGGGACCCCTACATTACCGTAAGGCTCATGGACCCCCATAGTGAAAGCCCAAACCTTAGCCCCCAAAGCCCAAACCTTCCCCTAGAAAGCCCATAACAGCAATAAGAGCCTTAGGGTAAGCCCTAAACCCTTCACCAACCCTAAAACCCTAAACCCTA